>JAQOWZ010000031.1:2010454-2140454 GCA_035578165.1 Stenolophus ochropezus | reverse complement strand
ACTTTATCGAACGCTTGCGAAACATCTATAAAAGCTGCTGAACAGTAGTGTTTTCTTTCAAATGTTTTGTTTATTACGTCGACTACTCTATGAACCTGCTCCATAGTTGAGTGTTGTTTTCGGAAGCCAAACTGATGATCAGGAATTAATTTTCTTCGCATAAGTATGGGCTCCAGTCTTGTGATGAAAAGTTTTTCAAATACTTTTGAAAGTACAGGTAGTAAACTTATTGGACGATAGGACGATGTTTCCTCAGCGGGTTTCCCTGGTTTGTGTATAAGAATAATTTGAGCTACTTTCCATTGTAATGGAAAAACTCCAAGTCTTAAGATTGTGTTAAATATATAAGTTATAAGAATGATTGCTTTAAATGGGAGTTGTCTTAAAATTTTTCCAGAGATTAAATCGTATCCGGGAGTTTTTTTTGGATTTATATGTTTGCATATTATCTCGAGAACATCCTTCGGTTTAAAATGTCGTATAGGAGAATCCAACTGAAAGGGATGTTCTAACGTGTTGTATATGAATTGTTCATCTTCTGGTGGTATCGAGGGTGGAAAAGGTTGGAATACTTTTGTTAGGTGATTTGCAAAGGCTAGAGCTTTGTCAGAGTCAGTCCTTGCCCATAGTCCGCCTTCTTTCCTAATAGGTGGAATGTGTTGTTGGGGCTGTTTGATTTTTTTCGTTGCTAACTTTGTGACCATACGACTCTATTTCAGTTTTCAAATATTCTATATCCGCAGAGTAGTGGATATTTCTTAGGACTGTTCTAAAGTTTCTTTTCTGTTTTAACTGATATTTATGAAAAGCCGTTTTTTTCTCTGTTAAGGTCTTAATGATTTTTGTGTAACTCTCAGATGTATGGGGTTGGACTTTAACCTGATTGTTTGACATTGATTTTAAAAAATAATCATCCTTGGCTACTAAGTTCAATATTTCCAGTAATGGTTGCAATTTAATTATATCAGGAATAAAAATAGGTGGCGGTTTAGGTTCTCGTTTTTCAACTGTATATTCGTCATCATTATCATTTTCTGGGTCTTGATTAGTTAATTCCTGGAATCTATTTTGAGTATTTATCCTTACCACAAAATCAGTTAGAGTTTTTTGTCTGACGTTCCTGCTGTTAATTTCTGGACTGTTTCGTTTTGTTTTGTTTGATTTAACTGTTTGCCATTCTGAGCTACTGTTCGCGCTGTTCGATAAAGGTGGAAAAATTTGGGTGTATCCTGTAGGAGAGTTTTGAGTTTGAGGCTGATTTTCGATTTCGGATATCTGTGTAAAGGGAATTGGAGTATTAGTTTGGAGAGGATTCTGAGAAGCGTCCGTTATGGGGTTGGCTGGGGGCGTATTGGTTGATGAAAGTGTCTGAGGATAAGTCGTAGTTGGTGTTGTATTGGAATTTCTAGGTGGTGAATGGTTAACAGGCATAGCTAGGTAGGTTGGGGATGTGCCGGGTTGATTTACTGAGCTTGGCTGGTTTCTAAGTACCAATGCTGCATTCTTAAGCTCTGGCGGTATAGATGTTTTTCCGCTAGGTGGAATCAAAAAGAAGACGCCGTCTCTTTTTGTTATTTTAGCTATTGACTTTTCAATCTTCTTCGACATACTTCATTGCGATGAACACAGGAAATAAATTTGCACTGTAAGCACACACTGTATGACACACTTTTCGACACTGCACGCGCACGGAATAGAACCACACGTCTGCACTGCTCGACGGTTGTAAGCCAACTGTAGAGAGGAAAATTATACGTGATATATTAATATGAATGTGTTGTATAGATTTGCTTCTTGTTAGAAGACTTATTATTAGTAGAATTGCAATCTATTGATTGTAATTCTGCTTTTTTTTTGGCATTTTTTGTATGTATTGAAGTGGTGAGGCGGATGAAGCTGTTGTAGTAGAAATTTATACATGATACACATTTATACAATGTTTGTTTCTTAACGAACGACGTTGAGTATAGAAGAGTTCGATGAAGTGATTTTAAAATGAAAATAGATATTAGAAAATTTTTATACATGATATATGTATTAATATTAATGTGTATATTTTTGAGCAAAAGTTGCATCTTGTTAGAAGACTTGTTGTTTGTTAGCAGAATTGCAGTCTATATATTGTAATTCTGCTTTTTTTTTTACATTAAATTGAAACAATTTTGTATGTATTTACAATTTTAAATAGGCATTAAAAAGTAGCACTAGCAGTAACCTGTGCAACTTTTCTCATTTTTGGGGCAGTCTCTGATTTTTTTCCGCTGTTATAGTAAAGCTTTATACATGATATATGAATGAATAATAAAGGTTGCTTCTTGTTATTTATAGGTACATGATTCACATTTATATAATGTTTGTGGCCAGGCAGGATCGCGCGCGCTCGCGCGCCTAGCCTATTTTGTGCACGGGGCAAATATTTGTTATTTGCGCCCCAAACTTCTTCTCAATAACAATAATGACGACAATATAAAATATACTAAGATATTAGTGAATAATATAATAAAACTTACTCAAGATGAAGACTTAATTTGTAGATAGATAGAAATATATATTATTACGAAATATAAATAATATAAATATAACCAAATAGACAGACAACAAAAACATTAAAATAAATATAATGAACTTGACAAATTTAAAATTAGAATAGAATCATGCGCGCGCGCGCTAACACATAAAATAATTCTCCAGATTTTTCTGAAGGGAGAAATAATGTGATTCACGGAAAATAAAATGTTTTCATTATTTAATATTACTAAGTACTAACCGCGATCCGATCGATCTTTGTTAACGACCGACCGCCAGCTAGCTTAACACTAATTATCTCCATCACATCTGCTATAATACATCGATTCTATGAAATTTACGTAGTTTTATTTCAAATCATACAATTCTTATTTTCTTACTACTATTTGCTTTAATATTTTAAGCATTCCATAATAACATTGTTATATTTTAATATTTTATTCATGTATGTACCTACATCAGATAAATAGTATGTGAAATTAAATAAACGAAATTTGTTCTAAATATATGTGATATTCATAATAAACGTACATTTTAAGAAATACCTATACGACAACATAAAAATAGTTATAAGAATTATACGAATTACCAAATATTTTTAAAAAACTTGTATTACAAATCAGCGCTTCTAAACATTTTCATGTACCTTTCTTTTATATAATTTAATTTTTCATTTTCCTATTAAAATTATCTTGTTTTTTTTTAACCAGTTAATAACCACATTATTACTTTATATCTGTCAATTTTCTTACTTATATATTTTGTTTTTATATTTTATATTATTTCTTCATTTGAAAGTATGGCACAATCTGCATAAATATGTTTATATATATTTTCTAGCTTCATACAAAAAATTATATGAATTCGAATAATTTTACATATGGTTTTCCCCTTCGAGTTTCTATAAAATAGATGTGTTCTTCATATGTTCTATAAATTGGACATGTAATGTACAATTTTTGTAAGTAAATTTAAAAGGTTAAATAAGTAAATATGAAGTATTCTTTTTGTGGTAAAATTTAAAAAATGTGAAATATATATTGAAACGATTTCATTCGTTTCGCGGTTTTTTTATTTAAATCTTTTATATTTTAATTAAACATACGACATCTCTAGTGCTGCTAACTGCTTGAGAGGCGAGCGCGATCTGTAGAGTGAGTTGAGTTTCTGCAAGCTGAGACAACGGACGTATTTTGATAGCCAGTTTTTTGTTCTAAAATTTTTTATCTAAAGTTATTTTAAAAATCTTAAGGACTTTATTTAAAATATTCTTACTCCGGATATTTTATTTCACTGATTTTGGTGAGTAAGGTGATATTTTTTATTTTATTCGAACCTTTTGTTTTAAATAAATATTTAGATAACCACGTGTTGTCAAAGCTTGCGAGGAAACCTCCTCAACTTTTTCTTTTTTTGATAGATCTTATTTTCAAAATTCCTCGTGTATCTTTCACAGGAAAGATTCATTTTTATTAGTTTGCTTAATATTTTTTTGAATAAGATTTAGGTTATTTTTTATACTGTGGGATTTAGACAGAGCTCATGCTGATTTACTGTCGTAAGTAGAATTTTTATCGTTCCAATTTTATTTTTCTCTTTGTTTTTTGGATGCCATTAGTTACCTTTTTATCGTTAATTATTTTTTTGGCAGTCAAAAAGTAAGTAATAAATTTTACAAGTCCCGCAGTTAAAAACGTTAGTTTTTGAAAACCGTTCAAGTCTGTTATATTCTTTCTTTCTCTATTTTCTAGTCTTTTACAGCCTGGCCAGCTGATAGTTTTTTGTAAAATTATTTGGAGTATTTTTTTGTGCACAATTTTTTTGTGAATAATAATTTTTGCATTTATTTATTGTTAAATAAATTATTTGTTCATTTTTTATAAAGATTTTTTGTATTTTTGCCACGGCAAGTTATTTTTTGGGTCAATTATCTGCTAAAAATTTTTATGTTTTATATTCCCTCCTGGTCCTGGATGGTCGAGGTTTGTTGGTAGTGGAGTGTGGAGTTCCAATTCAAGCTGAATAGTACTGCGACACGTGCACACGTACACAGTACCAACTTACACACAGTACTCGGGCATCACGCACAAAAACAGCAGTCTGCATTTACACACGAACAACTCACGCAACCGCCAGACACGCTTAGTCCGGTGACACCACGCATTATCCTGCTATCCTGCTTTACGCTACTACACTGCTTGTGTCCGACATCCTGCGGTGCCGCTTAATACTAACACGAACAGTACACATTCCGTCGACAAGCCGAACCTCGGTACCAAGACGTCCAGGGACTCACTCCAACGACCTAGCCATTCCAGATCCATCGATATTTTGTTACCCCACAAAAGGTATTTTCTTATTTTTTTGTAATAGGCAATAATTGTCCCCGTTAACTTCCCTATTGTATTTTAATAGCCGTAAATAAAATTAGTTTTATTCTCAATTTGTTATTTTCGGTGTTGTTGTGTCCACCATTTTCCTTTCGGCACAACTGGCGCCCATCCTTATTATTGTTATTACAAATATCTTAGTGACCCACGACCTAGCGATACCACGACCAATTCTGAGCTGTCGAGGTAAGTGTGTGACGCGTGATTTCTCTTCGAGAAATCACGGTAATTTTTTTAACATTATTTTTAAATTTCTGGCACACGTCACACAAATAATTTTGGCGCCCAACGTGGGGCCCGTGGTTAATATTTTGTTGGTAATTTTTGAAAATTAAAATTATTTTTCGTGGTTTTGCTTGGTCTTTTCTAAATCTCTTATTACTGTTTTATTTCTATCTTTCTCTTTGTTTTTCTCTTTACATATTGTTATTTGGCACTAATATTATTTTTTTCAAAAATGTCACTTACCGTGGAACACATCCAATATCTACGAGGAGAGGAAATCAGTTACGAGCTCAAAATTCGAAATTGTTTCTATCCCGGATCAAATGAGGAAAATTTAAACATATTATGTGGATTAATCGAGATGGAAAGTATTGGGCAAACTACAGTTAATGCTGATTATTTTCCTGATCCCATCAATGACTCTCGGACATGTCTGGAAACACTTAAAGAGATGTCAGGTACGATTCAAAATTTTAATAGTAGAAATCGTTCTCATATAGAGCAATTTCAAGTTGAAATAAATTCTCGTTTAGTTGCCTTGTATCTTCGTATTTCTCGTTTGCCTCAACATTTAAGTGGCGAGCTTTTGAGATTGCTCTCTATGATCAAATCTGCCCTTTCTTCCATGTCCCGTGTAGTTGATACTAACCAGGTAGTAAATTTAATTGATTTTGATGAAATACCTTCTACTAATTCTTTTCCAACTACTGTATCTATTCCTATTGCCATGCTAAGTTCGTTCGAAGATAGTTGCCAGAACTTTTTGCAAAAATTGAATGCTATTAGATTTAGTAACGTAAATATTACCCCTACGGTATCTAATGTACATTCTGAAATACCACCGACACCGCTACCACCTCATCTACCAAGCAGTACTGTTTTACCTCGTTCCGCGGCTTGCGATCATAAAAATTTAGTTGCCAAATGGAATATTACATTTGATGGAAATACCGGCCTTAATAGTTTTCTCGAAAATATCGACAGCACGACTTATTCTCGTGGCGTTTCTCACGAACAATTATTTCGCCAAGCTGGTGATCTCTTTACCGGCCATGCTCTCGTTTGGTATCGCATGATACGCAACTCTATATCTTCTTGGTCGGAACTTGTTTCTAAACTTCGTTCTACCTTTTTACCTGCTAATTATGATCTAGCTCTTATGGATGAGATTCGGAATCGAACTCAAGCTTCTTGTGAGAAGGTAGAGATTTTTATTGCCATCATGGAAAACTTATTCTGTCGTTTAACTAAAACTCCTGACGAACAAGCCAGGGTTAGTTACATTATTCGTAATTTACAACCGCATTTTCAGAGATTTTGTTCACTTCAAAATATTAACTCTCTGTCAGAATTGATTACTATTTGCAAGAGACTTGAAGACACTGAACTTAATGTCTCGCAGTTTAAAAATCCACCAACTCGTTCCCCACATACTTTAGAACCCGATCTTTCATTTCAAAGTAGTTCTAAATCATCCTGTAAATTGGATAGAAATTTTTCTCGTTCAGCCGTTGCAGCTGTAGGTCAAGGGCGTGTTCTTAGTTGCTGGAACTGTAATAGTACGGAACATCTTTATCCAAAATGCCCAAAGCCTCGTAATCTCTTTTGCTTTTCTTGTGGTAAAAGAAACGTTACCAAACTTACATGCCCTAACTGTTCAAAAAACGTGTGCGGCGCCTCGGTCTTGCCAGCTGTCGAGGAAAACGCCACCCCAACGCTGGTAAAGTCGTTAGAAAAACCGACAGAGACGAGTGGTCTCAATGGTTAAACCAAGTCTCTAACTTTTTCACGAATAATGCCATTTCACCTATTTTTAATAAATCAAGTGATGATAACCGACCTTTTGTTACTATCTTCATTCACGGAGTACCTGTGACAGCCTTAGTTGATTCGGGTGCTAATATTTCTAATGTAGGTGGTCGAGGCTATTTAATGCTAAAACATCTATTTTCTCTAAAACCTAGTGTTGTTCCTACCGTTTCAACTGCTGATGGTAAATCTCATCCAACCCTAGGCAACGTTTTTGTACCTTTCTCATTGGGTAAAACGAGTAGTCATTTTTCTTTTACTGTCGTTCCTTCTGTAAAACATCCTGTAATATTAGGTGTGGACTTTTGTCGTTGTTTTGGTCTTAAGTTAGACTTTTCTAAGAATTCGTGGCAAGCCCAAAATGAAATTGCTTCTTTTAGTGGTGTTTCTAGCCGTAAAAACTTATCTTCCCGTCCGCAAGAAATTCTTAATTCCGTTGTTGCTGATTTTGAAAAGCTCGGATCCCTAGGACTCGGTTGTACTAATAAAATTCAACATGTTATTGATACTGGTGACGCGCTTCCCTTAAAACAGCGCCAATATCCTCTTTCTCCAGTTATGATGGAGTTCGTGAATAAAGAACTGGACAAAATGTTGGAATTGGGAGTGGTTCGTCCATCTGTGAGTCCGTGGTCTAGTCCAATATTACTTGTCAAAAAGAAATCGGGAGAATATCAGCTATGTTTTGATGGTCGGAAACTTAATTCGGTTACGCGTAAGGATAGCTATCCCTTGCCTCGCGTAGATTACATCTTAAGTAAGCTGGGTAATGCAAAGTTTCTGTCTTCTGTTGATCTAAAGAGTGCATTTTGGCAAATTCCTTTATCGGCTTCGTCTAAAGAAAAAACCGCTTTCTCTGTACCAGGTCGCGGTCTGTTTGAATTCGTTCGAATGCCATTCGGTCTTTGTAATGCCCCTCAAACTCTTCAAAGACTAATGGATGAAGTTTTCGGTCCAGAATTAGACCCAAACGTTTTTGTTTACCTGGACGATTTAATTATCGCTACTTCTTCTTTTGAAGAGCATATCGTTATTCTCTATAAAGTTTTAGATCGCCTCAAAGTGACCGGTTTCACTGTAAATGTCAAGAAATGCGAATTTTGTTTACCTTCTCTCAAATACCTTGGTTTTGTTGTCGATCAACACGGTCTTCGCACTGATCCCGATAAGGTATCTGCTATTGCAAATCTTCCTAGACCTAATACCGTAACCGAAGTGCGTAGGGCTTTAGGTTTATTCTCGTGGTACAGGAGATTTGTTCCAAACTTTGCCTCTATGTCAGCTGTTATTTCGGACCTTTCTAAAGGTAAAGGTAAAAAGTCCACCATTTCTTGGACGTCAGCTGCTGACGAAGCTTTTAATAAATTAAAAAATGCACTAATATCTGCCCCAACTCTTGCTAGCCCTGATTATAGTAAACCTATTAAACCTTTTAAGATCTATGCTGACGCTCCCAATTATGGACTTGGAGCCGTGCTTACACAGATTGGCGATGATAATGAGGAACATCCTATCTCATATGCAAGTCGTACTTTGAATAAAGCTGAGAAAAATTATTCAGTTACGGAAAAAGAATGCCTTGCCGTAATTTTCGGTATCTTAAAATTTCGTTCTTTTATCGAAGGGCTTTATTTCGAAGTTATTACTGACCACTACTCTCTTTTGTGGCTGCTTCGCACGCAGGATCCGCATGGAAGATTAGCTCGCTGGTCGGTACAATTACAACAATTTGACTTTAGCATCACTCACCGCCCTGGTAAACTCCATGAATTACCTGATGCTCTATCTAGGTGTCCTCTTGAGGTTTGTGTCATCGACAATAAAACTTTTTTAAATACCCGGGACAACTGGTATAGTAGAATGTGTGAAAAGGTAGTTTTAAGTCCAAACGACTATCCGGACTGGCGCGTGGAAAATAATTTTTTGTACAAAAACATCTTATCTCCCTATTCCCTTCCTTTTAATTTGTCTACATGGAAATTAGTTGTACCCCGGGAGTTTCGTAAAGAAATTGTCTCACGATGTCACGATGATACAACTGCCGCTCATTTTGGTATCTTTAAAACTTTTCACCGTGTTGCATCAGAATATTACTGGCCTAAGATGCATCATTTTATTGCCGGTTATGTAAAACGTTGCAAGGCTTGTTTGTCTCAAAAAGTTCCTCAAATCCCTCCACCTGGTTTAATGGGCAGGGAAAAGATTATAAAGTTTCCTGTAGAGTGAGTTGAGTTTCTGCAAGCTGAGACAACGGACGTATTTTGATAGCCAGTTTTTTGTTCTAAAATTTTTTATCTAAAGTTATTTTAAAAATCTTAAGGACTTTATTTAAAATATACTTACTCCGGATATTTTATTTCACTGATTTTGGTGAGTAAGGTGTTTTTTTTTATTTTATTCGAACCTTTTGTTTTAAATAAATATTTAGATAACCACGTGTTGTCAAAGCTTGCGAGGAAACCTCCTCAACTTTTTCTTTTTTTGATAGATCTTATTTTCAAAATTCCTCGTGTATCTTTCACAGGAAAGATTCATTTTTTATTAGTTTGCTTAATATTTTTTTGAATAAGATTTAGGTTATTTTTTATACTGTGGGATTTAGACAGAGCTCATGCTGATTTACTGTCGTAAGTAGAATTTTTATCGTTCCAATTTTATTTTTCTCTTTGTTTTTTGGATGCCATTAGTTACCTTTTTATCGATAATTATTTTTTTGGCAGTCAAAAAGTAAGTAATAAATTTTACAAGTCCCGCAGTTAAAAACGTTAGTTTTTGAAAACCGTTCAAGTCTGTTATATTCTTTCTTTCTCTATTTTCTAGTCTTTTACAGCCTGGCCAGCTGATAGTTTTTTGTAAAATTATTTGGAGTATTTTTTGTGCACAATTTTTTTGTGAATAATAATTTTTGCATTTATTTATTGTTAAATAAATTATTTGTTCATTTTTTATAAAGATTTTTTGTATTTTTGCCACGGCAAGTTATTTTTTGGGTCAATTATCTGCTAAAAATTTTTATGTTTTATATTCCCTCCTGGTCCTGGATGGTCGAGGTTTGTTGGTAGTGGAGTGTGGAGTTCCAATTCAAGCTGAATAGTACTGCGACACGTGCACACGTACACAGTACCAACTTACGAGGGGGTATTGATATATAGTTAGCCTTGGATGGTTCCAATATCTGAAAGTGAATATGGTTGCTATGGTTACAACTATGATGTTTTATAAATAAGTTGACAAAGTTTGACATCTATAAGTTGAACGGTGATTAAACTGTGAATTTTTGAAAACGGCATGTTTGCGAAAAAGCTAGAATTTGAAAAAGTTGAGTTGCGGTCAGTTATTAAATATTTATTTTTAATTGATTATCCGGCAAAGAAATTTTTGCTGATATAACAGACACTTTAGGTGATCAGTGTCCTTCATATGCAACTATTAAAAACTGGGTTGCGGAATTTAAGAGAGGAAGATCAGATGTTAAAGATGAGCACCGCGCTGGAAGACCAATTTCTGTGACCACTTCGGAAAACATTGATTCTGTCCATGATATGATTTTAGCAGATCGACGAATTGGGTTGAAACGTATAGCGGAAGCATTGAACATTTCCTATGAACGTGTATTTCATATTGTTCATCACGACTTGGATATGAGAAAACTTTCGGCCAAATGGATTCCAAGATGCATGAATGCTGATCAGTAGTGGGATCACACCGAATAGAATTCTATATTTTTGACATTAGATGTAGCGATTATCGCTTTGAAACTACATATTGGTATCACGCCGAAAAATCGCTTGTTTTCCCTCGTTCCCGTTCCCCACCGATAGTATCGCTTTGAAACGCGAATTTTTACCTGTCGTTTTCATCTTTTGTCTCTCTTTTTCACGGCCCTTTTACAATGTTCTGTCTCTATCTTGTTTAAACTGACTATTCGTGATTATTGAATCGAAATAGTTTGGTAAAATATGGATTAATTCTATTGTTCTGTCAATTGCATGACGTTTTGAATTATTTACGTTTATCTTAGACATGAGAGATACAGCGGATCATTGGGCTTTGTTGCTCGATTTTTGCGAACAGCAATAAACGGCCGGGAGGCGAGTAAATCGTTATCCAAATATCAGACATATGGTCTACAATAAGCTGGCTAACTTCATTTACACATTTACTTATAGTATTTTGTGCCATGGATAGAACAAAACTTTGTCCTATCGATCTTTGATAAGATCCTGTGGCAAAGAAATATAATGCTGCGAAAATTCTTAAAATTGATATGACATATGAGGCACTAATTGTTGTAGTAAACAAAAAACCATATCCTTTGTTAGTCTATATAATTCTACAAATCGTGTATCCGGAACTAAAAATGGGTCGCTATTATTTCTCATAATTCTTCACGAATATTTTGTCTTCTTTCTTCCTCTTCTACTTGTTATAAAATGAATATTTGCACGGGTAACATCTACTTATAATTAAATTTAGGGACATAAATGATTTGTAACATAAATATATTTAAAATGATTACATTCTTTGTTCAAAATATAATTTTTTAAAACGTCTTTTTGATCTGTCAAGTTGACACATTCGTAATTGACGCGCGAATATTCGGAAAATGGTCAATGTTTACTGAAAAGCTAGTAGCATTTCCGAAAACACACGAAGTACAATTCTACTATCGCTTGCGACATGGCATGCTACCAAATATGATTTCGACTCGCTTTTTTTGTTTGACATTAGAACTATAGAATTCTATTTGGCGTGATCCCTACACTGAAGCGTTTTCGTTTGACAACGTCGAAGGAAATTTGCCGTAGTTTTGAACCAGACCCCTCAACATTTTTGGATCGGCTTGTTACTATAGCTGAAATGTGGATTCATCATTATGACCCAGAGACTAAAGAGCAATCGAAAGAGTGGAAGCATTCCGGTTCTCCACGACCAAAAAAATTCCGTGTTCAAAAATCCGCTGGTAAGATTCCTGCTTCAGTTTTCTGGGACAAAGATGGGATAATTCTGACAGATTATTTGGAACAGGGCAGAACTATCACGGGAACATATATTATGCTGAGTTGCTATCTAAATTACGCAAGAAAATTGTGGAAAAGCGCCGCAGAAAACTTACCAAAGGTGTTCTCTTTTTGCAAGACAATGCTCCTGCTCACAAGTCCTTGATGCAATGCGCAAAATTCATGAAATTGGTTTTGAATTGGTTAACCATCCGCCCTATTCTCCGGATTTAGCACCATCAGATTATTATTTATTCCCAAATCTTAAAAAACACTTCAAAGGTAAAAGATTTTCCACAAATGATGAAGCCATACGTGCCGCTGAGGAGTGGTTTGCAGACCAAGACAAAGAATTTTTTTTAGAGGGTTTACAATTATTTTATAAACGTTGTGTTAAATGTGTAAGTCTTAAAGGAGATTATGTTGAATAAATAAAATTTTGTTTTGAATTATTGTGGCGTTTTATATGGTAGGGTAAGTATTTGTCAACACCCCCTCGTACACACAGTACTCGGGCATCACGCACAAAAACAGCAGTCTGCATTTACACACGAACAACTCACGCAACCGCCAGACACGCTTAGTCCGGTGACACCACGCATTATCCTGCTATCCTGCTTTACGCTACTACACTGCTTGTGTCCGACATCCTGCGGTGCCGCTTAATACTAACACGAACAGTACACATTCCGTCGACAAGCCGAACCTCGGTACCAAGACGTCCAGGGACTCACTCCAACGACCTAGCCATTCCAGACCCATCGATATTTTCTTACCTCACAAAAGGTATTTTCTTATTTTTTTTGTAATAGGCAATAATTGTCCCCGTTAACTTCCCTATTGTATTTTAATAGCCGTAAATAAAATTAGTTTTATTCTCAATTTGTTATTTTCGGTGTTGTTGTGTCCACCATTTTCCTTTCGGCACAACTGGCGCCCATCCTTATTATTGTTATTACAAATATCTTAATGACCCACGACCTAGCGATACCACGACCAATTCTGAGCTGTCGAGGTAAGTGTGTGACGCGTGATTTCTCTTCGAGAAATCACGGTAATTTTTTTAACATTATTTTTAAATTTCTGGCACACGTCACAATATATATATATATATATATATATATATATATTTATATATATATATATATATATTTATATATATATATATATATATATATATATTTATATATATATATATATATATATATATATATATATGCATGCGTGCATCAAGGGAACTTGGTTTCTAGATTTAGTAGAATATATTATTACAGTGGCGGGAGGTAATGTGTTGGACACATTAGATTAATATTATGTGTTTAGTGAAACACAAGTTTGCAGCATGTCATTGTCTCTTTTGTTTAATTTTTAGTTGGAATCGAATTCTTAGCAAACCACTCTTTTATATTTCGAGTTCCCAGCGAACCACTGTCTACATTTTGAGTTCCCAGCACCCGAGTTCCCAGCGTTTCGAGTTCCCAGCGTTTCGAGTTCTGCCACGCGTCACTAGTGTCTAATTAAAACAAAGCATTGCGATGGCCCCAACGGGTGTTGACGCAATGTGATTTCTGCGGGTAAACGGCGGGAGTAACTCTGACTCGCTTTGCGCAGAGGCGATATTGTAAGCAATGGGTGGTCAAGTGCAGACTAATCTGTTGGGTATTGGTTTCCAGCATAATAAAATAATTACTGAACAAACTCTAAAATCTCTATCAGCATTTATACATGCTACATAAAGGTTGGGTATAAAGCCCCAACCGCGAACATAAAAGATACAGAAGCACCTCTAATACACGGACGAACCACTTCTGCGCAGTCCATTCGGTAACGTTCAAAGGCAGGTTACGAAACTTTTGTAAAGTTTCCGTCTGAAGCCGTAAACGACTTTTGTCGGCTAAGTACCACCGTGTATTTCGACCGACGAGTGGAAAAAGAAGGCAAATCCTTGGAAACTCGTCGTCCGAGGTTAGGCTCGAGTACCGCGTTCGCGCGAGTTTTATTTTATATATTGTTGAGCTATCTCCGGATAGGCGCACACCACCTGGTGTCAACGTCGCCGTTAACCAGCAAAGCAGTGAAGGGTTAGATTAAAAATAAAGTCTATAAACGAACGGGCACTGAGATATTCCAGTGTCCAACAACCCTTGCTTGTGATCAAGGAGTTTTGACGGCCTTATTGCTAAGGCTCGTAATATTGGCTTTGTGGCATTTATTCTTAACATGGGTGTGTCCTGCGAATGCGGGGCAGTTCTGAAAAACGAGGTAGGTCTGAGGAGACACAAGGCGCGTACATGCCGTGGTGGCCAGTTTTTCCCGGTCTGTGCCGACTGTGGACGGACCTTCAAGTCTGTCAATGGTCTGAGTCTTCATAGGAAGCATGCGCACCCTGAGGAGTATAACCGACAGCTGGAGGTGGAGGCATGTTCGGGTCGCTCCAGAATACCATGGTCCGCCTTGGAACTGGAGCAGATGGCCCGCCTGGAGTCGGAATTCTCCGGCACCAGGTTACAAATCAACAACTACCTTGCCCACCACCTAAAGCGCTCAGTGGACTCCGTAAAGAGTAAGAGAAAGGACCTCGACTATAAAAACCGCGTAGCAGAATTACTGGCTAAGCGGACAGCTGAGGCAGCGATCCCCGACGTCAACTCTGACAGTGACGGGTTCGTTACTCCTCCTTCAAGTCCCTTGAGGGAGGCTGGCACTAGTGCTCCAACTGATGCCACTCAGGCCCGTTGGCCTTTAGCGGTGGCATCGACGAGTGGTCTAGGAGACAAAACGACGACGGACTGCAACAATCCACGTCCCGGTCCGTCGCAGCTCCCAGACCCGGTGCACCTTGAGGCGGCAGACCCCGTGAGGGGTTATCTGTCGTCTCTACTTGATTCCGAGGTCTACGCGGGCATAATACGGGACGTTCTGGAGAGGTCCGGACTCGAGCTCTAAAGGGAAGGAAACTGAGGTTGGGAAAGCTCCTCAGGCAAATAGTCGCTCATTGCGCAATAAAGAGAGGGCTTCGCTATTTAAAAAGACCCAGGACATGTACGGTCGGGATCGGAGGAGACTGGTCGCTAGCATGTATGGAGAGTGCGAGCTAGACGCTCCTGAGGCGTGCCCCGACATAGCAGACGTAGCTGAGGAGTACGGTCGGATCTTTGGAGGAGAGTCGCCTCCAAACCGGGAGCCTGTGCACCCGGTCCATTACGGGGAGTACAATGCGTACTCGCCTATTACTATGGAGGAATTACGGGAGGTGGTGGCCCGCCTAAAACCTTCGGCCGCAGGACCTGATCGGGTAACCGTCAGCAACGTCAAGGCCATGGACATACGCCTACTCTGCGATTTGTTTAATGGTATGCTCTTGACGTCGTCGGTCCCCGCGGCTTTGCTTCGGTGCAGAACTACCTTGATTCCCAAGGTAGGTAATCTCACTGAAGTGAAGAACTGGCGGCCTATAACAATCACCTCCCTAATACTCCGGCTCTTTAACAAGATTTTGGCCAAACGACTCAGTGAAATCACTATACACATGGCACAAAAGGGATTTCGAAAGATCGATGGTTGCTTCGCCAACACAATGATATTACAGGCCCTCATCAAAAAGAGTCGGGACAACATTCGCCCCTATGCCGTTCTGACTCTAGACTTGAAAAAGGCATTCGACTCCGTGTCGGTGCATAGTCTACCGAGGGCCCTTCGGCGTGTTGGCGTGGATGATAAAGTTGTGAAACTGGTGCAACGGCAGTACGCTGAAAGCAGCACCGTCATCCGTTGTGGCCGCGATCAGACGGATCCCACTCCAATGCGCAGGGGTGTCAAGCAAGGGGATCCACTCTCTCCTGTGCTCTTCAACCTCGTCATGGACGAACTGCTCGCCAATGTTGAGCATAAATATGGTGTAGAGGTGGGCGGCGAAAAGATTGCTTGCCTTGCTTACGCCGATGACCTGCTGATACTGGGTCCCGATGAGAGGCACGTCCAGTACACACTGGACGCCGTTATTGCTTTTCTAGACAAGCGTGGCCTCTCCATAAATCCCAGTAAACGCACGGCTCTCGTAACAAAAACCGTGCCCAAGAAAAAGAAGTTATATGTCGTTACCTCGCCCTTAGTTTTCGCTAAGGGATCACCCCTTAAGGTCGTGAAGACGGACGACGTCTTCCGTTTCCTGGGCCATAACTTCAATTACATGGGCACGGAGCTTTTGGATGTAAGCAAGCTGGAGAAAGCTCTGGGCAATCTTAGTAGTGGCCCACTAAAACCCCCACAAAAGTTGCTTCTGCTCACCCAGCATATAATACCACGGGCACTGAGTGATATGCAGTACCCTGGGATCACGGCAAATACGCTCGGTCAGTGCGACTTGGCGATCAGAAAATGTATCAAAGCGGCACTCCATCTGCCAAGCCAGACCCCCAATGCGTTCTTTTACGCTAAGCGTAAAGACGGGGGTCTTGGGATTACACAGCTGGGTTCTGCAATATCCCTTATTATGCAGAACCGCATTAAGCGCTTGATGCTATCTGATTGCCCTTTCGCCAGAGCCGCTTTGTCGTGCAAACAGGGTCTGGCTCTACGGAGACGATTGACCAGAATTTCTGGCAAAAACACTTCCTTGGGGGAGGTCGCAGCGGAGCAAAGGATGGCTCTTGAGTGCGGATATTCCGGCAATGGCCTTTACCAATGCGGGTTGAACACTTATGCTTGCAATAAGTGGATAAGCAGCCCGCCGAGGTATTGGTCAGGCCGGGATTACGTCCGAGCCGTCCAATTACGTGCCAACATGCTCCCGACTCGCGGCTGTCCTTATAATAACAAGGAAAATCGTCAATGCAGAGCTGGATGCAATCGCTCCGAAACGTTGTGCCACGTGTTGCAGGGGTGCAATATTACGCACTTCAGCCGAATCGAACGGCATAACTATGTAGCTAAGACGGTGAAAAAGGCCGCGATCAAGAAAGGGTGGAATGTTGAGTGGGAACCACGAATAGTGGATAAAACGGGATCAATCCGTAAGCCCGACCTGATATTGGTACGCGGTGACGAGCTGATAATTTCCGATATCGTCGTTAAGTGGGAGGGTTCCGATCCTCTCACGACGGAATACACAAGGAAAGTCACCTATTATTCCAAACCCGACTTTTTAGACGCGGTGCGGAAGAAGTATGGTGACAAACAAATCACCGTCGCACCGTATAGCACAGGCGCTAGGGGCACGTGGTGTGCCCTCAACAGGACGCTGGTCTCGAAGATCAATCTTTCAAAGAGAGATCAAGAGACCACGATTCTTGATACGTTGAAAGGTGGCTGGTCAATACACGCCGATTTCTATCGGCGTACTTGGCGCAAGAGGCCGTAGCCTCTCAGCCACCTTTGAACAGGCACTCTCACCGAGCTTGGAACATGGCTGCCTACCACGAACTGCACTGCGCGGTAATACTCTTTTAACGTGTTGTGTCGTTTTGTGCGTGTCGGGTTTTAAAGTAGGCTTATGTTTTTAAATTTTATGTTTATTTATTTTTGATTGTTTTTTAACTGTGCCGGTTCAGTTTTTAATATGTTAGCTCGTGTCCGTCTCATTATGCATTTTTCCTCCGAGTGTATTTGGCGCCTGGCATCGGCCAGGTTAAAAATTTTAAGATCTTGCTCGGGTCACGCTTTATTTACAGCTTTTTTTTCATCGACGGCCGGTATAGCCGAAATGCTTTTAAATTTGTCGTTTAATAGTTTCTCTCATGGCTACCTCGTAGTGGTGGGAGTCCCCAGAAGTCTACTGTTGCCAGCAGTAGATGAAGCTAAGAGCCACCTAACCGGCCTGGTAGGGTTACCACCCCTACCAGAACTGCCGGGTTTTAAATTTACTTGGTACAAGTCCAGCAAGTAAGCCTCGGATGGGTGCAGGTAGGGGTTCGCCTGCACCCGGGATTTCGAACCCCAGGCAACAACTTCGGCCACGACCAGGGCAATCCGCTTCTCATAGCGGACCCCTAACAGCTGCAGTGACTGCGCAGCAGAGAACCGCTCCTACAGCGGGGACTAGTGGGGCTGCATATAGTGCTGTACTAAAGAGGGCCCAGTGCAATCCGGGTACCTCGCAGCCCCAGCAATCGCAGGAGGTTCCTGCCTCTAGTTTCCAGCATAATAAAATAATTACTGAACAAACTCTAAAATCTCTATCAGCATTTATACATGCTACATAAAGGTTAGATATAAAGCCCCAACCGCGAACATAAAAGATACAGAAGCACCTCTAATACACGGACGAACCACTTCCCCGCAGTCCATTCGGTAACGTTCAAAGGCAGGTTAGGAAACTTTTGCAAAGTTTCCGTCTGAAACCGTAAGCGACCTTTGTCGGCTAAGTACCACCGTGTATTTCGACCGACGAGTGAAAAAGGAAGGCAAATCCTTGGAAACTCGTCGTCCGAGGTTAGGCTTGTAGTACCGCGTTCGCGCGATTTACTATTTTATTTGTTAAGCTATATCAGGATAGGCGCACACCACCTGGTGTCAACGTCGCCGTTAACCAGCAAAGCAGTGAAGGGTTAGATTCAGATAAAGTCTATACACGAACGGGCACTGAGATATTCCAGTGTCCAATAACCCTTGCTTGTGACCAAGGAGTTTTGACGACCTTATTGCTAAGGCTCGTAATATTGGCTTAGATAAACAACTACTTTGCCCACTACCTAAAGCGCTCAGTGGACTCCGTAAAGAGCAAGAGAAAAGACCTTGACTATAAGAACCGCGTAGCAGAATTACTGGCTAAGCGGACAGCTGAGGCAGCAAACCCCGAAGTCATTCTGATAGTGACGGGTTCGTTACTCCTCCTTCAAGTCCTGTCAGGGAGGCTGGCACTAGTGGTCCAACTGATGCCACTCAGGCCCATTGGCCTTTAGCGGTGGCATCGACGAGTGGTCTAGGAGGCAATACGACGACGGACTGCAATAATCCACGTCCCGGTTCGTCGCAGCTCCCAGACCCGGTGCACCTTGAGGCGGCAGACCCCGTGAGGGGTTATCTGTCGTCTCTAATCGACAGCGAGGACTACACGGACTACGCGGGCATAATACGGGACGTTCTGGAGAGTTGTTCGTCCGCTGCGTTGTCCCAGATCCTCGACTTACTAGTGCCAGTGAAGGCTGCCCGTGATGCCAGTAAGAAGCGGGGTAAAGGTCCGGACTCGCGCTCTAAGGAGAAGGAAGCTGAGGTCGGAAAGGCTCCTCAGGCAAATTCTCGTTCGTTGCGCAACAAAGATAGGGTATCGCTATATAGAAAGACCCAGGACATCTACGGTCGGGATCGGAAGAGACTGGTTGCTAGCATCCATGGAGAGTGCGAGCTAGACGCTCCTGAGGCGTGCCCCAACATAGCAGATGTAGTTGAGGAGTACGGTCAGATCTTTGGAGAAGAGTCGTCGCCAGACCGGGAGCCTGTGCACCCGGTCCATAGCGGGAAGTACAATGTGTACTCGTCCATTACATTGGAGGAATTACGGGAGGTGGTGGCCCGCCTAAAACCTTCGGCCGCAGGACCTGATCGGGTAACCATCAGCGACGTCAAGGCCATGGACATACGGCTACTTTGCGTATTGTTCAATGGTATGCTCTTGACGTCGTTGGTCCCCGCGGCTTTGCTTCGGTGCAGAACTACCTTGATTTCCAAGGTAGGTAATCTCACTGAAGTGAAGAATTGGCGGCCTATAACAATCACCTCCCAAATACTTCGACTCTTCAACAAGATTTTGGCCAAACGACTCAGTGAAATCACTATACACATGGCACAAAAGGGATTCCGAAAGATCGATGGTTGCTTCGCCAACACAATTATTCTACAGGCCCTTATCAAAGAGAGTCGGGACAACATTCGCCCCTATGCGGTTCTGACTCTCGACTTGAAAAAGGCATTCGACTCCGTGTCGGTGCATAGTCTACCGAGGGCCTTTCGGCGTGTTTGTGTAGATGATAAAGTTATTAAACATACTCAAGATGAAGACTTAATTTGTAGATAGATAGAAATATATATTGTTACGAAATATAAATATAACCAAATAGACAGACAACAAAAACTTTAAAATAAATATAATGAACTTGACAAATTTAAAATCAGGGATTGATGCAAGAGATCGACGAGTACGAGCGGCTACAACAGGACCTGAAGGCAACAACTACACCACGCCTGCACGTGGTGTCCGCCGAGCCTTCGAAACCGACGGCAAGCATCAGCCAACCCAGGGCCGACGCATCGGTATTATGTTGGCGGTGTGGACAGCACGGGCATTTCCGACAGACATGCAGGAACAAACCAAAGCTGTTCTGTTGGAGGTGCAACCGACAGGGAGTCCTGACACGGGAATGCGGATGCCCACAGAAGTCGGGAAACGGGATGTGAGCTGCTCTAACACGGGGCTAGACCAGCCATCACCCGACCAACGCCCCGGCGCAAACCAAACTCGGCCAGAAGGACCCATCCAGCTGCCCGTCATCAAGTGGAACACAGCCACAGACAACCGCCTCTTCCTGAAAATCGAGATCAAGGATCAGACCGTCCGAGCACTAGTAGATACTGGTGCAATGTATTCATACCTTGACTCGGAGCTCGCAACGAAACTGGTGGACCGCAACAACGAGCTACAGCGAGCACAACACCAACAGGTCCAGCTGGCCAATGGGGAAACTGTCGCAACATCCGGATCGCTCCGTGTAGGCTGTATTCTAGGTGATGTATGGCGACCCGTAACATTCCAGGTACTCGCACACCTCACCTGTCCTGCGATCCTGGGAATGGATGTACTCCAGATGTACGGGGTCAGCATCGACATTCCACGACACTCCATCACCTTTAAAGCACCAGGTGCAGGAGCCGCCCAGCTCGCCTCCATACAGCCCACTGACCCGGACACAACATTGGCCACCTTCCTGAAAGGAGAACTCGCCAAGTTCTCGGGGGTCACCGGGATAACACCGAAACTAAAACATAACATTCGGCTCAAAGACGAGACGCCGATCAAGCAGAGATACTTACCAAGGAATCCAAAAATGCAGGAGATCATTAACCAAGAGGTCGACCAGATGCTAGAGGACGAAATCATCGTGAGGTCGCAAAGTCCCTGGAGCTCTCCTGCCGTCATCGTCCGGAAGAAAGACGGCCGACCTCGCTTCTGCATTGATTTCCGCCAACTCAACAAGGTGTCCGAAAAAGACGCCTACCCGCTGCCTTATATCTCTGCGATCTTAGACAAACTACGAGGAGCCGCATACTTCTCCACGCTGGATCTAAAGAACGGCTACTGGCAGGTCGCGCTCACAGAACAGAGCAAGCCGTTAACCGATTTTACTGTACCCGGGCGCGGCCTCTTCCAGTTCAGAGTGATGCCGTTCGGACTTCATGCCGCACCAGCTACGTTCCAACGACTTCTGGACACCATCATCGGTCCCGAGCTAGAACCTCATGCATTCGCCTACTTGGACGACATCGTGGTAGCCAGCGCGACCCTCCAGGATCACATCGCACATCTGCAGGAAGTATTTGCGCGGTTACGAGCAGCAAATCTGAAAATAAATCCAGATAAGTGCCAATTCGGGAAGAAATAGATCAAATATCTGGGTAACGTAGTATCGGCCAAAGGAATCGAAACCGACCCCGACAAGGTGCAGGCTATTAATGACATGCCGCCTCCAAAGATAGTCAAGGAGTTACGCCAATTCCTAGGTGCTGCCTCCTGGTACCGTCGCTTCATCGAGCACTTCTCAACGGTAGTCGCTCCGTTAACTCGACTGTTACAGAAGAAGCAGCCGTGGGTCTGGGGGCCACCCCAGGAGGAAGCGTACCGACGACTTCAGCAGGCGCTAACCACGGCACCCGCTCTCGTTTGTCCAAATTTCGAGGAACCATTAATCCTCCAAACAGACGCATCCAACGTCGGCATCGGGGCAGCGCTGGTACAGGGGAGCTTGGACGAGCCGAGGGCAATCGCCTACATCAGTCGCTCTCTCTCAGCAGCTGAAAAAAATTACGATGTTTCAGAGAAAGAGTGTCTGGCTGTCGTATGGGCCATCAAGAAACTGCGTAGATACCTGGAAGGATACCGTTTCACAGTCGTGACCGACCATCAGGCTCTTAAGTTCCTGGACCGGTTAAAGGAACCAACCGGCCGTCTGGCACGATGGGCAGTCCTCCTGCAGCAGTACGACTATGAAGTAGTATTCCGGAAGGGCAAATACAACCATCTAGCCGACATGCTGAGCCGGAAACCTCTACCAGTACTAAATGCCATCGGAGCAGGATGTCGATGGTACGACCGCATGCTCCAGGAAGCCATCGCTCACCCCCGCGAGCATCCGGACTTTCGGGTGGAAGACGGTCAACTATACAGGCGATTCTGGGATCCGGCCGACTTGTCGGACACCGAGCCGCACCGGGAATGGAAGCTGTGCATTCCGACACCGCATCGCCGACAGGTCCTGGCCGAGAACCACGACCACCCGACCGCAGGACACTTAGGTATCGCCAAAACTCTGGCCAGACTGTCTCTGCGATACTATTGGCCGGGCATGTACCGAGAAGCCACTCAGTACGTCAGGAGGTGCCGCAGCTGCCAGCAGTTCAAAGCTGATCAACAAGGGCCAACCGGTCACATGGGCCCTCCCAAAGTAGGCCAGCCATGGGAAACCGTGTCCGTTGACATGATGGGACCGCTACCATACCCTGCAAAAGGTTACCAATTCGTAATCGTTTTCCAGGACCGGCTCACTAAGTGGATAGAGTGCCGCCCACTACGCCAGGCAAACGCCGCGGCTGTAATCCTGGCGTTCAGGGAATTAATCTTGTGTCGCTACGGCTGCCCCAAAGTCCTCATCACGGACAACGGGACAGAATTCGAAAACAAGACCATACGAAAGTTCCTGAGAGAGTACGGCATCCAGCAACAGACAACACCACCGTACACACCTCAGGCCAACCCGGTGGAACGAGTGAACAGGGTATTAAAGCCGATGCTAGCGCAATTTTGTCAGGACAACCAACGGAACTGGTACTCACTACTCCCAGAATTCGCCCTGGCAATAAATAGCAGCCGGCATAGTTCCACTGGGTACTCCGCAGCGTATCTCAACTTCGGACGAGAAGTACGACTGCCCAGCCAACTGACCGTGACAGCAGAACAAAAGATAGACTCACCTGCTGTCTCTGACGAGCATCTGCGCCGCGTCCAGGCGATCCGCGACGCACAAGAGCTGGCTCGGATCAACATCGCCCGTGCCGCCACCAAGCAGGGTCATCACTACAATCTACGGCGCCGAGCGGTGGAATTTCACCCAGGGGATCAAGTTATGCGCCGCGAACATCCGCTGTCATCCGCTGTCATCCGCTGTCAAGGGCATCGCCGCGAAACTCTGTCCGAAATACTCCGGCCCCTGGGTCGTGCGGTTGCGACGCTCTCCTCTCCTCTACGACCTGATCAATAAGCAGGGCACCATCCTGAAAAACATTCACGTCAAGGATTTAAAACAATTTTCAGATGGAGAACCAGTCCACAAACCTGCTCCGGGCAGCGCACCACTTCAAGGGCCGTCAACGAGTGCAGATCCGACCGGTGGGCTCCCCGTTGAAACACGCCCGCCGTCCGACCCAGACACAGCTCGCCGCCGCCGCGGCCGTCCGCGCCGTACCCAGTCGAGCCATTACACCTCCACCAACAGTGGCACCCACCTTCCGCTGGGAGCATCTACGTCTGGATCTGTCAGGCACATCCAGCTCCGACGGCTCCCCTCTCGCGTCGCCCAACAGGGTGCAGACCGTCCTGCGGGAGGTAATGGTTCCAGCCGCTCTGTCACCGCTGCCGCCAACACCGCCCCGGCTGATCAAACCAGTAGTCAGCACCGTCCACTACGTGCTGTGGCCCGTGGAAGGCAGTATTGTTGATTACACCACTGTCGACTGCAGCCGCGTGCTGATTCTCGGCTTCCCGCCGTGATGCGAGCTCTTCGGATTCCCGCCGAGAGTGAGGTCACGACGGGCCCGCCACCGTTCCGAGGAAGAACAGTAGCCGAGCAGTCACCATCACCGAAGTGCTCGTCACAATGAAAACGTACCTGCCTTTCTCGTTGCTCCACCCAGTCACAAACACCGACTCCACGAGGTCCGAACCGCGCACCAGGTTAAGCGAACCCGCCGTCCGAACCAGTAGCCGCCGACCACTCCAAAAACAACTTCAGGAGGCTGTGCGACATCTCCAACAGTCTGCCTGATTCCCAAATAGCCGCCGGGAAACACTTTTGGAGAAAGCACATGGCCGGGGACATAACCTCAAGACCACGTGGGTCAAAACTTTCACCAATGTTAACCTACAACCACAGCACTTGAGGAAACAATAATAAACACATTTTAACATTTACCGCTGTTACTTTTCCTTATCTTTTCTTGTTATTTTCGCAGTTTCCAAATTTTCACAAAAACACCTGTTCGCCGAGCCAGCGCAAAAATTATAGACCAAATGTTAAGAAACAAACAGAAATCATTAATTTTAAAATCATTTTATGCCAAAGAACCAAATTTAAATAAAAATGATTATTTTAAACGATTAAACTTTGTAGACAGGATTAACAGAAAAATAAAAAATAAATTTAGAGACACCAACATTAGACCAGCCTACTACAATACTAATACCATAAAAAAGCAACTAGTTAACAACAAAATTATTACTAAGAATATTTTATACAAATCAGGTATTTACGCTATTCAATGTGATCAATGTAATTAAAAATATATAGGTCAAACCGGCAGAAGTTTTCTCATTAGATTCAATGAGCATATGAGATCTTGGAAAAACAATAAAAATGATTCAAATTTAGCAATACATCTTAACTTATTTAACCATAGTTGTTCAATTAAAAATTTAAAAGTGTTACATTTGGAAAAGAAAGGCCCAAAACTAAATTTCTTAGAAGCGTTCGAAATTCATAAAGCCATTGAGCATAATGAGAAGCTTATGAATGACCAGACAGATTTTCTCCATTCCGAATTATTAGAAATGATAGCAAAGGGAAACTTTTGTTAATCCGTTTATGGATATTGTTTATTACTGTATTTTCCCAATAGCTTCACCTAATATTGTATTATTCCATCCCTGTCGCAAATGTATATATATTCATGTAATTCCTTTGTAAAATTATTACCCTTCTGACGATGGTGTAAAAGCCGAAATCGCTATTACGATAAATATATCAATTGTGAAACTTAGCCGAGTGTTGTTTATTTACCTTTTTATGTATGTAGATTTTGTTCATTTTTTTTTTTTCATTGAAGAACGTGCCGGTAGAACACGAGATTGCTCGTTATGC
Source organism: Stenolophus ochropezus (assembly GCA_035578165.1). Classification (NCBI taxonomy): domain Eukaryota; kingdom Metazoa; phylum Arthropoda; class Insecta; order Coleoptera; family Carabidae; genus Stenolophus; species Stenolophus ochropezus. The sequence continues at coordinate 2,115,164 of JAQOWZ010000031.1, read as the reverse complement.
TGCCAGAGAGGTAAAGTTGCACTTCCTCCATTAACAGTTCGGATAGCAAGACATTTAAAAATGATATTAAGGTAAATGGGGTTGTCCATCATGTCATGCCACAGGTGACACCTCGATTAAATATGCCTCCTAAATTTGGACAATTATACTACTTGGATCAGGATGACTGTCGTCGAGTTCGCAAGGGTCATTCAACACAATGTAATCCAAGAATAATACGGTCCCTTGATGCAATGTTGAGACGTGTAAATCCTTTTCCTGCGCAATATCGGCATTTACGTAATGTATATGAGGAGCAGGTCGCATTAGCACAACACAATAATATTGCTGTTCCAGAGGTACTTTTAGCCATTGCACCAAATATAGATCAACATATTATTCAGGCCGGGTTGGATCCCAATCGCTACGACATCCCTGTGTGCAATGAAATTGCTGCAATTTTCGTTGGTGATGAACCACCCTTTCCTATTGACGTGAAGCTATACCCAATTCGCGGTGAGCCACAAACCATTCGTGACATAAGTCCTCTTATTGAGCCTTTAAGTTACCCCCTTTTATTTCCCAATGGTGAATTAGGTTGGCATGTAAATTTGCAGCATAATGGACCAAATGCTACTCAAGGTTATACTAAGGTAACTTGTCGAGAGTATGCTTCTTATCGCTTGGCAGTTCGTCAAGATTTTAGAGTTTTACATTACAGCCGCAAATTATTTCAACAATGGTTGGTTGATACATGGTGCCGTATAGAAGGTTTGCAACTTCGGTACCTAAGGGAAAATCAAAGAAATATTCACATTGACAATTATTTGTATTTATTGCAATATGTGCAACGTCAAGCTCAATTACGCAATGAGCGTATAGGTAAAATTTACGTTTTACCCCCAACTTTTATTGGAAGCCCTCGGTACATGCAACATAAATATTTAGAAGCTATGGCAATAGTTACAAATTTTGGGAAACCAGATTTTTTCATTACATTTACATGTAATCCGACATGGCCTGATATTATTAATAATTTGGAACCTGGTCAGAAAGCTGCTCATCGGCCTGATCAATAGTTACAAATTTTGGGAAACCAGATTTTTTCATTACATTTACATGTAATCCGACATGGCCTGATATTATTAATAATTTTGAACCTGGTCAGAAAGCTGCTCATCGGCCTGATTGTCAATGTGAATATTTCGTGTGTTCCACATTTATTTACAGAAATTATTGAAATTTATTGTTAATTATTCTTATTTCGGGGTGGTAAAATCAGTCTTGTACGTAGTAGAATTTCAAAACGTGGTTTACGCCATGCGCATATTTTAATTATTTTGGAAAGGGCTGACAAAATTATTTCAGCTGAGCAAGTTGATCATTTTATAAGAGCAGAAATTCCTGATGAAAATCAAGAACCTATTTTATTAGATTTAGTCAAAAAACATCTCATTCATGAGAAATGTGGAGCAGGCATGCCAGGAGTTACCTGTTTACGGAACGAGCAGTGTAGGTGGCGATTTCCGAAAAGATTTAGGGAAACCACTAAAGTATGTGGTAGTTCTACGTACGCCAAATATCATCGCCGTGATAACGGACGTACATGCGTTTTAGGTAACACAGTTTATGACAACCGAGATGTAGTACTTTATTCTCCAGCTCTTTTGCTATAATTTTGAACACATATTAATGTGGAAATTTGTGCCAACATAACAGCCAGTAAATACCTTTATAAGTATATTTATAAAGGTCATGATGGTATTGTTGAAAACATTTTAGTAAGAACGAGAACTGCTTATTACCAGGGTTGTCGTTATTTTAGTGCCCATGCAGCTGCATGGTGCATCTTTATTTTCGAATTATCTTTTTTAATTTTTCAGTATTTCTGTTACAATTTCATTTGCCAGGTATGCAAAATATAGTTTTCAACCCAAATGATGAACAACAGGCTGTTACAAATGCAAAAGATAGCCATTTAATAGCGTGGTTTAAATTAAATGAAGCAGATGTTAATGCTCGTAATCATTTGTATGTAGATGTTGTTAAGTATTACACTTAGCAAAGAAGTCGACACTGTTGGACTGTACGTAAGTCACACTTCCGTACAATTGGTCGTCTTCCTGACATTTCTCTCCGGTCAGGTGATCTTTTTATCTTCGTATGTTAGTCAATTATGTTCGTGGCGCACCATGTTTCGAGGATTTGCGTCGTGTGCATGGTATATTATATCCAACATTTCGAGAAACTTGTATAACAAGACATCTGATCGACGACGACCTGGAGTATGAACATTGTATAGAAGAATCTTCATCTCGATTGATGCCACGTAGCTTGCGTCAATTATTTGCTCACATTGTCCTTTTGTGCAATCTACAGAATTCTGTGGGATTATGGAAACGTTTTGGTACTGTTCTTTTAGAATATTTTGTACCGCCATTAAATATTGATGATGCCAAACTTGCGACACGGGCGTACATAAATAAAAATTTTAGATAGAATAATAAAAATTTAGCATTCTTTTGTTTACCAATTCCCGATCCTGTAAGATTACGAGATATTGTTGATCGTTTGAATGCTAATGTTGTAGATAATTCTAGAGCGTTACATTCAGCTAGTGGAATTCAGATGCGCAACAATTTGAAATTATCGCAAAGACGTGATTTCGACCACATTCTTTATTTGGAATGCCGGTATTCTCACGGTGAAAGGAACTACAAACTTGTATTTATTGATGGGCCTGCTGATACTGGTAAAATTTATTTTTATAAGTCTTTACTGCACACAGTCAAAGGTATGTGGTTAAAACAATCGCTGTAGCTTTCACAGGAATTACTGCAATTCTTTTATTAAATGGCGTGACAAGACTCTTATTTCGGAATTCCATTTCCGTGTACTGCTACATCTCGTAGCTGTTTAAAGTTCGAGGATTTTCGAATATATATGGGATGAGGCATGCATGACTTGTAGATTTAAGTTAGAAAGCGTCGATTATTTAATACGTAAGATTATGAAGACGCCAGTACCATTTGATGTTCCAGAAAGTAAGTATCTTTTACTATAAAATAAATTATTTTGAAATGTATTTATTACCAATTTGTAATATAATTATTATACTTATATATAATTATTCTTTATTAAAGATATTCCTAACCCAAATCCTGTACCCCAGAATCCGCCCAGTATAGATAAACAGGTAGGTATGGCAAATTAGTTATTTTTTATAATAATTTGGACAAATATTATTTTGTAATGGTGCACTTAAACCGTAATTAACTTTATTACACAATTTTTATGATCTTTTAAATTTATTTTGTAAAAGTTTACAATTTAAAATACATTTTAGAGTTTATATATATATATATATATATATATATATATATATATATAAACATATGTCCACCCTCCTCCTGATAGAGCCATATGAAATTTTACTGGAAAAGTTTAGGGATCCAATTTAAAAAAAAAAAACAATTATGGGAGAAAATACAAACAATTTTTAATACATGGATTCCATGTTACAACTGATGGGCTGGACAGAAAAATGAGATATTTAAAAACTAGGTACCGGTGTATAAAAGATAATAAAAAACAAACAGGGAGGGGTACAATAACTTGGCAGTTGTATGAAATTCTCGATAATTTATTTCAATAGGACAAAAAAATAAATTTATTCTTGTCGCTAGTATGCGTGTTTCGGTCTCGCTATTCACCGCTATTTCTGTATTTTACATTATAGACCAAATTATTCCAACAGCGGTTAATTAACACTTGGTGTTGTATTAAAAGGTTAAATTTACAATATTAGAGAGTACATCAGCGACAAATACACATCGATAACTATAGAAGCTTATTACAGCAACTGAAATGGTGGACGACAGTATCGCCACAGTCAGACCTGGTAAAGGACAGCATCGCATCTGTAGGCATCAGATTCAGAAGAATAAAAATAGAAATATTTATGTAAATACAAAGCTCATATCCTAAACAAAACTATTCCCTCATACCTTAGCAACAGTTTCAACTAAAATAAAAATAATTTTAAATACGCCACAACCCAAATACTTGTCTCAAAACGAAATCTTAAATTTATCCAAAATATTAACTCAATTTAATTTGGGAGACATATATACAGAAATATTACCACCACTGAGCCAAGCTCAACCTCAAATAACAACCCCAGTCAACTACTAACTCTTAAAAATGTACGTAGATTATTCCACATTATGTAGGCAATCCCCACACGTTAAACATATTTTTTGATTCTTATCAAAATTTAATTAATACTTTTGGAACTCACACAAATATAACATTAAACAATTTTCTTGTACGAGTTATATTACGAAAATTAATAGGCAGAGCTCTTATTTAATTGGATCCCGTACAGAACTCAGTACATGGGAGGAAGTAAAAAATACTCTAAGATTAAGTTTGGTGATCAAAGAAACATTGATTGTCTTGTTAAAAATTTGATATCGCTTCGTCCAAATAAAAACGCAACCTTGTAATTTTGATATGAGAGATATGAGTCAAGATTCACGTATATTAATTATGTCTAAATTAAATATCTTTGAAATTACTGCTGAAGAAAGAAAGATTAAACAAAAAAATTATAACGACTTAGCACTAAAAACATTATTCGCAGCTTATCACCAAGCCTACAGACAAACATCAAATTACGGAACCCTGACAGTATAGAGAAAGCGATGAGTTTAACTATTGAAGAAGAAAATTTCCTCTATTCTATACAGAGGCAAAGTTCAATAAACTCACAGTCAAATTTTAAACCCGATCATAAATTTTACCACCCAGACAACAAATAACGTCCAATTATAGCCAAAATTACCAATACCGACCAAATCTAATTTCTACACCAAATTACCAAATCTCTCAACAACGTCCTACATTACATTTACCTTCAAAAATGAATCCGTTCCAAAATACCACTCAACCCAATTACAGACCTGTGCATTATGCACAAAGGCAACCACAAATTCAAATGCGTCCACCTATATTCGTATATTTCAACATATCCAGAGATCAGTAAATTTCCCACAGAATTTCTCACATCCAAATATACAACAAAATACCTCCATCCTAATTATCAACAAAATTTTACACGTCCAAATCTACCCTAACCATTTAAACACGTACATGACACCTCATCAATCTATTCCAGAAGAAGCAACCCTCAAAAAACATTCACATCAGCCCAAATATTTAATCAGAATATCCAGTCTGAAACCGAACAACTACCCCAAACTTCCCAAGACATATCCTATAACACCGAATATGAAACCTATCTCTCAAATCTCAAACTAAAGTCGCTATAAAAATTAAAGATAAAATTAAAAGAGACTGGTTAAAATTAGAATTAAATAACGCGTATAAAACAAAACAAAAATTAAACAATAAATTACTAAAAATTCATCTATATATATCTAACACTTTCAACTACCAAACATGGGCCGAAATTAATAAATACACTAATAATATAATACAAAACAAAATGACCACTAAATACAAAACATTAAACAAAAAACTAAAGAAACTCACGGCAGAATATAATAAAAATAACACACCCGAAAAGAATATTCATCAATTTTATAAAAGAGTCGAAAACTTAACATCAATAAATTTTGACCAGGCGGAAATTAACACTTTAAACAAAGGACTAAAACATAATAAACCTCTATACTTTCAACATAACATCGAGAAACTAATAATAGATACGGAAGAAGCGATTCAAAAATTACCAGTTGAAGAACAAGATAAAACCAGACATTTTGCAGCTAAACAATTTGAAGATATAATTAAAAACAACCAAATTGGTAATAATAAAGAAAATAAACAATACATGAGAACCGTCAAATCGATTAAAAATAAAATAAAAGACAACAACGCGATCTTAACAAAAGCTGATAAAGGTAATACAATCGTTATAATAAACAAAGACGAATATGTAAACAAAACTATAGAATTTATTAATAATAATAATTGTACCGAACTAAAACGTAACCCAACTAATAAAAATCAAACGGATTTAAAAAACGCCATTAAAAATTCTCCATTAATAATTGATAAAAATAAAATGTACTTACAACTAAACATGAACCCCCAAGCACCGACATTAAAAGCCCTACCTAAAATTCACAAAACTAACGTACCCATAAGACCACTAGTTAACTTTACCCAAGCTCCGACTTATAAAATATCTAAAACACTTGCGATTTTGCTCAAAAACATACTTGAATTAGATAATAAACATACCATTAAAAATAATTTAGAATTAATAACGGAAACTAAAAATTTAAAATTAAATGAAACCACGCGGTTAATATCTTTCGAGATAATTAACCTGTACACTAATATACCAATAAAAGAAACATTAACAATAATTAAAGATACATTAAAAGATAAAGGATTTAACCCATCGTTTATTTTGCAATTAACTAATCTTTTAACGACCATCCTTAACCAAAACTACTTCCAATTTAATAATAAATATTATAAACAAAACAGCGGTTTTGCTATGGGAAGCCCCCTATCCGGTATATTATCAGAAATATTCTTACAACATTTAGAAAATAAACTACTTACTAAAATAGCAACTAAATATAAAATTATAAAATGGATACGGTACGTCGATGATGTTCTTTGTATAACTAACCATAAAAATGCTAACGAAATACTTAACGAAATTAATAATTACCATACTAATATAAAATTTACCTTAGAAGAAGAATTTAATAATGAAATAAATTATCTCGACCTAACAATTATTAAAATTGCAAACAAAATTGAATATAAAATTTACCGTAAACCAACACAAACTGATAACATAATTCACACAACTTCAGAACACCCTAAACAACATAAATTCGCTGCCCTTAGAAGCCTAATATATCGCCTTGAAACCGTGCCCTTAAACAAAGAAAACTATAAAAATGAATTAAATACAATCCACCAAATTGCATTAAACAACGGATATACTAAAACTATCGTTAACAAATTACATAAAAATATAAAACATAAGATTAAAATCAAAAACAAAAATCAAATTGCATCAAACACGGACATTAAACAACAATGGTGTAAATTTACTTATATCGGTAAATCCACTCACAACATAACTAAATTATTTAAGAACAGTAACATAAAAATAGCATATAAGACCGAAAATAACCTTAAAAACCAAATTAATAATAACATCGAAAATAAAAATAAATATAATAATAGCGGCATCTATAAATTAAAATGCGGAACTTGCAATTTAAATTAGATCGGTCAAACCGGACGAAAATTTAAAGACAGGTATAAAGAACATATAAATTCATTTAAAAACTTTAAAACTGACTCAAATTACGCGACTCACCTAATGGATAATAAATAAACACGCAGCGGGTAAAATCGAGGACATAATGTCAATTTGTAAAATACAAAATAAAAGTAACAGACTTAACATTATCGAAAACTTGGAAATCTACAAAGAAAAATCATACAAACCAATTATAAACGTCCAAATTAACAGTCAATCAGACATAATCTTCCGCCCAATAAAATTACTCCATGACCCTGACCCTATAAAACCTAGATCCCAAACTCCCTAATTTCAGTTACCTGATGATGATCGAAAGATCGAAACGCGTAGTGACACAAACAGTGCCGAGTTTTGTATTCCGCTCAGTGTCATATTTGGTTTATTACATTGAATCTTATTTTACAACGATCTTTGCATTAAACCTTATATTGTATACTGCATCGGATACGATCCTCATCGACGAGTTCTTGAAAGGAACAATTTTGTTTTTAAATTTAACAATTAATAGCTAAATATTTTTTATGGGATTTCAACCCATTTTCTATTTATTCATGTATTACCCGCTAAATACTTTACTTTGGTTAAATAAAGTTTTTTTCTAACTTTTATTGTTCAGCAACAATTAGTAGATAAATATTTTTCGTGAGACTTGAACCCAGTTTTTATTCAGGTATGTAGTATTGGTTATATTTAATAAATACGCACAGTAGTAGAGTAAACTTGTGTAATTCCTGATCAAAAGTACAAAACATCAAACTATGACATATATATCAAAAAACATCAGAGCTATTACTAACTAGATATTATACAAAATAATTTCAAGTTAAACTTTCGTATATTGCAGGTTGCATATCCAACACTCCACCTCAAACTGTAATAAACGAAAGTCCTATTTTGTTACATAGAGTTTTGAAACGTTCTACTGGTAATGGCTTAGTGAATACGTCTGCTATCATATTTTCACTATCACAGTATATAATATCCACTTCACCATCAAGATACATACTTCTAACAAAACAATATCTAATGTCTATGTGTTTCGAACGTTGACTCACACGTTTATTCTTAATTAAAGCGATGCATCCCTGGTTGTCTTCATACAGCACTGGTAGTTCGTTGATTTCAATGTACATTTCTTTGAGTAACTGCTTTAACCAGAGTCCTTCTTTACAAGCTTCGGAAGCTGCAATAAATTCTGCTTCTGTCGAAGATAGAGATGTAGATTTTTGCTTTCTACTTCCCCATATAATTGGTGATTCACCTAGTTGAATCAGGTAGCCGCTAGTTGATTTCCGATCTTCCAAGTTTCCTGCCCAATCTGCATCCACACGAAGATTGTGATATTCGTCGCTGATCCACCAATACGAAGTTTCGCATTAACTGTAGTCTTCAGATACTTAATGACAATTTTCACTCCATTCCAATCATGTTCTGTAGGTTCGCTAACTTTCCGTGAAAGAATACCTACAGCTGTTGATATATCTGGTCTTGAGATTGTTGCTAGATACAATAGACTTCCAATAGCTTCACGATATTTTCTATTGTTTGCTAATTTTGCTGATATATCGTCTTCTTTATTAAAATTTGGTTTCATTGGAATATAAATTGGCTTTGTAAATTCTAAGCCATATTTCTTTACTAGCTGTTTTATCTTGTTACTTTGATTAAAAAGAAAAATATTGTCTTTTGTTCGTTCAATTTCCATTCCCAAATAATATGTGACCTCACCAAGATCAGTAATTTCAAATTCTTGTTTTAGTAGTTTTATAATTCTGTCTTCCTCATTTTGTGTCTTCGTACAAATAATAATGTCATCTACATATAAAAGTATATAACTCTTTTCTTCACCTTCACTTCTATAAAGACAAAAATCTGCATCATTGTTTCTAAAACCAATCTTTACCAAAACTGCATTTATTGTATCATTCCATGCTTTTGGTGATTGTTTCAATCCATAAAGTCCTTTCTTTAATTTATAAACTTTATCTTTATTGACTTGTTCAAATCCCTTCGGTTGCTTTATATAAATTTCTTCTTTTAATATTGCATTTAGGAATGCAGTTTTCACATCCAGGTGCTTTACTTTCATTTCTTTTGCTGCTGCTATTGCTAATAAAATAAGAAATGTTGCCCCAGTCGCTACTGGCGCATATGTTTCATGAAAGTCTACGCCAGGCTGTGTAAAACCTTTTGCTACAAGTCGTGTTTTATAACGTGTTACAAATCCATTTTTATCTTGTTTTACTTTAAAAACCCATTTCGTATCAATGACATCTTTATTACAGGGTAAATCAACCAATTACCAAACTTCTTTCTCTGTCATTGAATCCATTTCTTCCTGTGCAGCTGCTGTCCACTTCTTACGTTCAACTTTTTCAAGAGTTTCTATTTCTTCCCATGAAACTGGTTCAGTGATGTGTTCTACTGTTGTCTTGTAGGCACTTATATAACGCTCAGGTGCGATTCCTTTCGTTATTCTATCAGATCTTCTTATAGTTGAAACCTTTTCAGTTGTGTCTATATTTGTCAATACTTCTTCAACATTTTTATCATCTTGTTCATTATTTATATTGTTGAATTGACAGTATACTGCATTTGCAGGCATTGGATCATCTACTGCTTCAAGAATTTTGTTAACATTATTTTCGAAAGAAACAGTACTCCTTGATACAATAACTTTATTAGTTGCTTTATCAAGTATAAGATATCCCTTTGACTGAGGACTGTAACCCAGAAAAATTCCTTCCTTTCCACTATTATCTAGCTTCTTACGTATTTCCGCCGGTACATAATAAAATATTTTACTTCCAAATACTCGTAAATGTTTCACCGATGGCTTTTTGTTATTCCACAACTCGTACGGTGTCTTTGTACACGCTTTTGTAGGAAGTCGATTTTGTATATATGTTGCAGTTACAACTGCAGCGCCCCAATACTTCTTTTCTAGGCTTGCATCATTCAACATACATCTTACCATCTCCATAACATATCTGTTGCGTCGTTCTGCTACGCCATTTTGTGGTGGTGAATATGGTACAGTTAATTGATGTTCAATACCTTCATTTTTCAGATATGATTTCAATTCATTATTCATAAATTCTCCACCTCGATCGGTACGAATTATTTTTGGTTTTCGCCGATGTTTCGTAGTTGTCGCCTGAATAAATTCTTTCAATTTTTCATTAGCTTCGATCTTCGATTTTAATAAGTACACTGTTAAATATCTAGATTTATCATCTATGATAGTCATAACATATTTCTTACCAGTTGGAGTTTGTTCTTTTATAGGTCCACATAAATCTATATGAAATAGATCACCTACGTTTTCAGCACGTGAATTACTTATCTTCGGGTATGGTTTCTGTGCCATTTTTCCTTCCAAGCAACAAACGCACTTCATCTTGTAAGAACAAGATTTTATCTTCATTCCTGTGACTAAATTCTTCTTCACCAACTCTTGGATTACTCTTGGATCTCGGTGTCCAAATCGTCGATGCCATAAGTGTATACAATCTTCATGTGTACATTCAGCCACTTTATTTGCAATCTGAGTATGAAGTGTATTTAATTTATACAGGTCTCTTTCAAGAATACCTTTCAGAACCACCTTACCATTTTTTGTAATTGTACAGTTACTGTTACCAAACGTAATAAAATAACCTCGCTTATCTAAAAGTTTAACAGAAATAAGACTGCTATCTAGCTTTGGTACATAGAGTACATCTTCAATTTTAATCATTTTTCGTTCGCCATTTAATGAACATTTCAGAATACCGCATCCAACTCCATCAATATCTAAAAGTTCACCACTGGCAACTTTTACTTTTCCATTTCTTGGCTTGAAGTTAATATTAAAGAATGTTTTATCATTCGTCATATGCGATGAAGCTGCCGAATCGATGTACCAATTTAACAAGCTTTCATCTTTGGATACTTTAAAACATTCAAAAATTTCTCCTGAAGTTTCTACAATTTCATTAAATTCTTCTGTTGTTTTCTTAACATTTTCAGCCTTGCTTGTTTGTTCTTTCTTCCATTTAAAGCAATTTCTCTTAATGTGGCCTTCTTTACCACAGTGATAACATTTATATGATTTCTTCTTATTATCTACATCTTTATTTGCAGTAGTTTTCATAGCTGATTCTTCCATTTCAGACCCTTTACACATTTCATTTCTACGTTCATAGGTGGCAACCAATTTTCCTTTTACATAATCGAGTGTAAGTTCTGATTCTTGTCTACCTTCTAATCCCGTAATTAAAGCATCAAAACTTTCAGGTAAGCTGCATAATAATAGGGCAATAACATCATCTTCAGGTACATTTTTACCTACACCACGAAGTTGATCAACAATGTCCATAACGGAATAAATATATTCTCTCATATTCATAGTTTCGTCATATTTCATGTTAAACAATTTTCGTTGAAGAAACAATTTTGTGTTTAGGTGTTTTCGCTCGTGCACCTTTTGTAGGGAGTTCCACATATCTTTAGCAGTCGTTTCATGCTTGATATGAATTAATTGGTTATCTTCCACGCATAATACAATTTTTGCTCTTGCTGACCTATCAATTTTATTCCATTTTTTTCTTTCAATTTCTTCAGCAGGTCGCTCAGTTCCTATTGCGTTCCATAGGTCTTTATCTATTAGAAGCATTTCCATCTTAAACCTCCATACATTATAATTTTGATCATTCAGTTTAATAAATGAAATTCTTTCTTCAACCATTTTTTCTTTTCACTTTTGAAATCAAATAATACACAAATATACATAAATTACTCAATCCACAATGACTGGGCCCATAACCTATTGGTTATATTTAATAAATACGCACAGTAGTAGAGTAAACTTGTGTAATTCCTGATCAAAAGTACAAAACATCAAACTATGACATATATATCAAAAACATCAGAGCTATTACTAACTAGATATTATACAAAATAATTTCAAGTTATACTTTCGTATATTGCAGGTTGCATATCCAACATGTAGTACCTGTTAAGTACTTTACTTTTGTTAAATAAAGTTTTTTTCTTACTTTTATGGTTTAGCAACAATTAGTAGATAAATATTTTTCATAGGATTTGAACACGGTTTCTAATAAGGCTTGTAGTACCCGTACTTTTTTCTTTTATTCTTTTTAAAAACTCACATTTCCGGAGAACAAACAAAATTAAGTGCTTTACTTTTGTTAGATAATTTTCTTCGTTGTATTTAAACACAGTTTCTATTCAGGCACGTGGTAACCGTTAAGTACTTTACTTGTATTAAATAACGTTTTTTTTTTCTATTTTTAATACTTTAGCAACAATAAATATGTAAATATTTTTCATGAGATTTGAACTCAGTTTCTTTTCAGGCATGTAGTACACGTTAACTACTTTGTTTTTCTTTAATGAAGTTTTTGCTATCTTTTATAATGATAATGATTAATAATTTTTGGCATTTGATCCCAGTTTCAATTCAGGCATATGGTACACGTTATGTACTTTACTTTTATTAAATGAAGTTAAGCTCTTACTTTAATGGTTCAGCAACAATTAATAGATATTTTTTTTAAGTTTGTACGGTTCAAATCAAATATCGGGAACTAACGGTTCATTTCACCAACGTATGCAGTCCACCCCGCACGATTTATATACGTTGTGTTGTTTTTTTTTTCTCTGATAATATATTCGAATACAGTTGCTATTCAGGCTTGTAGTAGCTTGTAGTTGTGTTGTATGACGTCTATTTAAATTTCCTACTCTTTTGGGCCCAAACAACAACTACGATCTCGTGTTCTATTTATTATATTACTTTGTTTACATATCTAAAATAATATTTTATTCGTAATTATATGAAATTTTTTTTTATACATTTGTATACAGAAGTATTCTAAAAATCAGAGTGTTTAAAGTCAAAATTTTAAATATACAATAATAATATATAACACGCTACCGGTACATCCTCCACCATAGTAACATAATGAAAGAAATATATATATATATATATATATATATATATATATATATATATATATATATATATATATATATATATACAGACTGTCTACTGAACTCGGGCCACTTAAGGGAATTCCTAAACTAGAAGAGGTACGACATCGGTTAAATTAGACAAAAGATGCCTTATCAGGGGGCTATTCCTGTGATGTATTTGTTTTTCCAAAAATATGCATAGGTCACTAGACAGAAGAAAAAATACGAAATTAGTGAAAATTAATAAATCGTTTTTATTCTTAAACGATGACAAATAGAGAAAAATGTTCCAGATAAAACTTTTAGAAGATAAAGTGCGCCATAAAGAGAAATAATAATAAAAAAATTTTAGCCAACTGTTTGCGAGATATGGGAAGAAAAAATATTTTTTTAAATGGTAATCATAGGTGGCTATGGCATCGTTAAAAGTAATATTTTTATCTCTTTTCAACAGTATGTATTTTTATATCATTCATTTTATAAATTATTGTTTTATTTATATAAATCATAAAACAGTTCTTTCTAATGGCATTTTTAAAGTAGGCTTTGGTACAAACAATTTAAAACAACTGTTTTTTTTTTGTATTTATTTATTTTTAACCTAGGTTATGCCTTAATTACCTAAATAAAACTTAACCATAATCTATTATAATTAATTGTAAACAAATTTACTTATTCCTAAGATAAGATTAATAACAAAAAATGAAACATAAGAAACACTAAATAAATTTTGTTAAACTAATGCAAATTTGGTTAATTAAACTGTAATTATAACAAATGTTGAAAATTTTGTCCATTTTGTTGTAAACATAATTCGGCTCTGCTTAAAACACTATGTAGAGTGTTTTCCAACATATTTTTAGAAATTAAATTACATGCCTCAATAATTTTATAAACATAAACAGAAAGCATATCTGTCTTTTCTTCGAAAGTGAATCTGTCCATAATTATTTTTAATTTAACAGTTTAACACAAAAAACTTTAACAATAAGACAGAAATATAATAAAATCAGTTGTTTTAAATTGTTTGTACCAAAGCTTACTTTAAAAATGCCATTAGAAAGAAGTGTTTTATGATTTATGTACATAAAACAATAATTTTTAAAATGAATGATATAAAAATACATACTGTTGAAAAGAGATAAAAATACTACTTTTAACGATGCCATAGCCACCTATGATTACCATTTAAAAAAATATTTTTTTTTGCCATATCTCGCAAATAGTTGGCCAATTTTTTTTTTTATTATTTCAGTTTATGGCGCACTTTGTCTTCTAAAAGTTTTATCTGGAACATTTTTCTCTATTTGTCATCGTTTAAGAATAAAAACGATTTATTAATTTTCAATAATTTCGTATTTTTTCTTCTGTCTAGTGACCTATGCATATTTTTGGAGAAACAAATACATCACGGGAATAGCCCCCTGATAAGGCAACTTTTGTCTAATTTAACCGAAGTCGTACCTCTTCTAGTTTAGGAATTCCCTTAAGTGGCCCGAGTTCAGTAGACAGTCTGTATATATATATACAGGGTGTTCGAAAAATAGGGGGCCAAATTTGGAAAATATATTAATCAAACCAAAACAAGAAAATAATCCTAATATACCCATGTTCGGAAACGAACCATTTCGGAATAAAACACTCTTTTGTTTGAATTTTGAATTTTATTTTCAGTAATGTTTTTACTCTCAAAATTACAATAGTTGTTCAAAATGTCCTCCTTGAACTTGCATACAACATTCTAAACGTCTTCTCATTGATTGTCGGACACGTTCGAGTATTCCTGGTTTTAGTCTTATACTATTGAAACAGTCTATGATTGTTTGCCGCAAATTCTCTACGTTATTAATGGGCGTCGAATAAACTAAGCTCTTTAAATGAACCCAAAAATAAAAATCAAACGGATTCAAGTCTAGTGAATTTGGTAAATTATTTTCCAGATAATGTAGATACAATTTTCCCGTTAATCTGTTAGACAAAAAATAAAGTCCTATCAACTCATCTCCAACAATACAACATTAATAGAAAAGCTTCAAAACAATAACAAAATAATTTAATTACGGTGACAACAAATTTTGACAGTTGCTAAGGAAATGTGATTAAACAAATTACAAGTATTAACGTAACTATTGTAATTTTGACAGTAAAAAACATTACTAAAAATAAAATTCAAACAAAAGAGTGTTTTATTCCGAAATGGTTCGTTTCCGCACATGGGTATATTAGGATTATTTTCTTGTTTTGGGTTGATTAATATATTTTCCAAATTTGGCCCCCTATTTTTCGAACACCCTGTATATATATATATATATATATATATATATATATATATATATATATATATATATATATTTAATCTAGACATTAAAACTGTATGATAGAAATAACCAAAGTTTGAAACATGTTGTATGTTTTTACATTCGTTACAATTATACAGAATAGAGAAAAATGGGAAAATGTGTATAGTTGTGCCGACGCGGGAAATACGATTTTATAAACTATTTTTACGTTGCCCACGCCGACACAGGGCCTACGTTATTTACAGTTGTTGTGTTTGTATGATTCATGTTTAAAGCAATCTATGACCTGTGTTATTTTATTTACTGTTGTTATGTCTATTTTCATGAATTATTATATTTCGATTTTTGACAAGAGACCCCGACGTGATTGAGCAACGCTCCTCGATAAGCAACGTATTGACAAGTTGTTCGTCACTATCTTGGATTGTCATCGATCCCAAGAAACATCACCTGAACGCCATCAGAAGGAATTGCAATTCTTAAAAGATTTATTACAACCCAGAAGATGGAACCACCCACTACAGATGTTAATGTGGGTGTTCTGGCGGATCCAGGTACGCCGACGGAAAACTTACCCTAAAATGCCTCGTTCGCCGTCAAACTCCCTATTTTTTGGAATCACAGTCCTTCGGCATGGTTCACATGCATAGAAGCTCAGTTTCGTTTGGCCCGAATTACACGGGATGATACAAAGTACAATTATGTTTTGTCAGCCTTGCCCCAGGAAAGTATTTTAACAATAACAGACATATTACATTCACCTCCACTAGATAACAAATATGTTTTTTTTTTAAATAATTTGATCTCACGACACTCTGTTAGTGAGGAAAGGAGTTTGGAAGAAATATTATCTGTTTCGGATTTTGAATTAGACCGTCCATCAGAAACATATGGAAAAATTATTACATTAGCTGGAAATAATCCTTTTTTAAATAAAGATTTACTTTTCAAACTTTGGTTACGGAAGTTACCTTCAGCAATTAAGATAGCTCTTATACCAATAACAGAAAAACCTATTTCGGAATTGCTTATTATAGCAGATAAAATTTGGGAATTGGATAAACCTAATTTATCCGCTTTTAAAAAAGATTTAGAAAAAAGTCAATTTTCAAATTTAATTTCCAAACAATCACCTGTTAAACAGAATGAAGATATTTCCTCAGTTAAATGTTAAATTTGAATTACAGTAATTACGAGCTGATTTTAATAAATTTTTGACATTTCAGAAAAATAATTCAAATGATTTGTCAAATCAAAATAATGACAGTTCATTGTGTTGGTATCATAATAGATTCGGAAAGAAAGCTTTCAAATATATTAAACCCTATATATTTAATCTTACCTTTCAATCAAATAAAAATCCTTTAAACGAGTAAATTTGCCTACTGTAGTGGCTAGTAGCGCAACTGTAAATTCATGTCGCTTACAAGTTTACGACAAAATTAATAAACTTAAGTTTTTAGTTGATTCAGGAGCTGAAATTTCTGTTATTCCAAATTCTTAGTTTAAAATTAAACAGTCTGATTCCAACCTTTTTCTGACAGCAGTAAATGGTTCTAATGTTAAAACATTTGGCACCAAATTTTTAAAACTCGATTTAAGCTTAAGCAAAATATTTCATTTTCGTTTTGTTATTGCAAATGTAGATCAATCTATTTTAGGAGCCGATTTTATTTCGACTTTTTCACTTCTTATCGATCTCAAAAATAAAATATTAATAGAACATAAAAAACATCAACTTTCTGATATTAACATCAGCAAAATTTATACAAATAATAAAGAGATAAATGAATTAATGAACAAATTCCCTAAAGTTATCTCACCTATTAACTTTAATGAACCGGTTTCACATAAAGTTAAACATCATATTAGGACAAATGGTATCCTGCCCTATGCTAAACCTAGGCAATTAAATCCCAAAAAAATTTCAATTGCTAAACGTGAGTTTGATGACATGATTAAATTAGGCATTTGTAGAATATCAAATTCACGAGTCTCTTCTGCTCTTCATATGGTTCCTAAAAAAGAAGGTTCCTGGAGACCATGTGGAGATTACAGAGAATTAAATCTCAAAACAATTCCTGATAGATACCCTTTACCTCATATTCATTCTTTTCATAATAATTTGTTCGGTTGCAAAGCTTTTTCAAAAATTGATTTAATTAGAGCTTATCACCAGATACCTGTTGCTGAAGAGGATGTATATTTAACTGCTATTACTACACCTTTTGGCCTTTACGAATTTACTAGAATGCCTTTTGGCCTTAAAAATGCAGCACAATCATTTCAAAGGTTTATGAATGAAGTTTTGCAGGATTTGGACTTCATTTTTGTTTATTTAGACGTTATTTTAGTAGCTAGTAAAAATTCTTCCGAACATTATAAACATCATAAAATTGTTTTTGAAAGACTACAGTTATACGGTATTAAAATTAAACCAAAAAAATGTGAATTTCATGTTCCCTCTCTTACCTTTTTAGGTCATGATATTTCAAAGAAAGGTATTAAACCTGCAAATAACAAAGTTAAAATTATTAACGATTATTCTCCTCCTTCTACCTGTAAAGATTTACAAAGATTCTTAAGCATGATTTATTTTTATCATAGATTTATTCCTAATTGTGCTACAATTCTTACCTCTCTTTATAAAATAGCTTTAAATAAAAAACCTAACGACAATTTAATTTGGAATGACACAGAAATAAATGCTTTTAATTTAGTCAAAACTAAACTAGCAATAGCTTCTTTTCTGGTTTTTCCAAATGAAGCTGCTCAGATATCCATTTCTGTAGTCGCATCTTCCACAGCTGTGGGTGCAATTTTGCAGAAATATTCTGGCGGTTCTTGGGAGCCTTTAGCTTATTTCTGTAGATATTTTTCTAAGGCCGAAAGCAATTATTCAGTTTTTGATAGGGAATTATTAGCGGCTTACTTAGCAACTAAACATTTTAGATATTATGTAGAAGGAAAATAATTTTTTATTTCATCTGATCATAAACCATTATCAACTTCACTATTCGTAAAGGCTGAAAGAACTCCTCGTCAATCATAAACCATTATCAACTTCACTATTCGTAAAGGCTGAAAGAACTCCTCGTCAATACAGACATTTCGACTTCATCCCATAGTTATCTATGGTTTGTCAGCAAGCCACAGTCTGATGTATATCATTTTTAGATAAAATCGAGTTTTCAGGTATCACTTTTAATATATGGTTCTTTAAGCGCCTCTGTCACAAAATTATACAAAAATAAACTTGCATTCCTAAAATTAAGAAAAATAATTATAGTTAACAATCAGTTTTAAGAAAGCCTCTTCTCCAAAAAACTATAGAAAAAAAATTATATAGTTAAATGAGGGTTTTAAGAAAGCCACTGTCTAATGTATTTAAGTTTCTGCGAAAATCGAGTTTCCACCGAATCACTGTCTATGTATGGCAGATTTCACTACAGAAAAAAGACATGCATTTCTGGGACTTGCAAGACAATGTATAAAGTTAAGTATAGTTTGTTAACAAGCCACTGTCTGGTGTATTTCATTTTCGTTAAAATCGAGCTTGCAGGAATCTTTGTAGTTTAACACCTTCCCCACAAAATTATGCAAAAGCAAATTTTTATTACTGGGACTTAAATGAAAATATTTTTACTTAAGTTTGTCATTTAAGCAAGTCATTTTGTGATATATTTAATTTACTGTTAAATTAAACTTTTCCGGGAATTATTGATTATATTGGCTATGTACTTAAATGTGGTCACAAAAAAAAACATTAAAAGTTTTGACATGCTTTTTTGAGAAAAATTATATGGTTCACTAAGGTTTGTAAGCAAGCCGCTGTCTAATCTATTTCATTTTCTGCTAAAATCTAGTTTCCAGAGAATGCTTGTATATGCCTTTGTCGCAAAATTACATAATATCCAATATTACAAGACAATGTTTTTAGTTAATAATGGTTTTATATAAACCAAGCGCGGGTACATTATATATATATATATATATATATATATATATATATATATATATATATATATATATATAAGCACCAGTAATACACGGACGACCTACCTCTCCGAAGTCCATTCCGTAAAGTTCAAAGGCAGGTTAGGGATCTTTTATAAAGTGCTATCTTTGTCGGCTAAGTAGCGCTGAGTATTTCAACAGCCGACCAGAAAAGAAATGCAAATCCGTTCAAACTCGTCGCCCGAGGTTCAAGCTTATATATCGCATTCGCGCGTTTATTTATATTCTTATCTGAGTTACTCTTGCGGTAGACGCGCACTAAAGCAGTGTGAAAGGTCAGATTCTCTTAAAAGTTTATATACTAATGGGCACTAAGTCCTTCTATTGGTCACTAACCTTTGCATGTGACCAAGGTGCAAGTATAGACGACCTTTAACGTTCACTTGTGTAATAATGGCTTTGTGGAATATATTTATCGTACAACATTGGTATCTCTTGTGAATGTCGGACACTTCTAAAAGATGAGGCTGGCTTGAGAAGGCAAAAGGTGCATGCATGCCGAGGTAGTAATTATTTTCCGGTTTGTGTCGACTGTGGAAGGCTGTTCGTTATGTCGACAAGCAGCGGGGTAACGGTCCTAACTCTAGCTCTAAAACGGAGAAAACCGGGTATAGTAAAACTCCACAGGAGGGTAAGAGGAGCCACAACAAGAGCGTTTTGTTGTATAAAAAGACCCAGGACATTTTCGGTCGAGACTGGAAACAATTAGTCGCCTTTATGTAAGAGCTGATATTACGAAGGAGTACCGCCAGATTTTTGGAGAATAATCTCCTTCTGATTGGATACCCGTGGAAACGGTTGATTACGGGAAGTGCTACGTGTACTCGTCCATCACCGAGAAGCAGATTAGGGAGGTGAATGGCGCCTATAGGCCTTCGGCCGCAGGACCCGATAAAATATCGGTGAAAGACATTAAGAGCATGGACAGGGAAGTAATATGTGTCCTGTATAATGGGATGCTCTTGATGTCCTCGGTCTCCGCCACTTTGCTTCGCTGTAGGACCTCTCTTATTCTTAAGGGTGACAACCTGCGCGAAGTGAAGAACTGGCGGCCAATTACCATTACCTCGCTATTACTACGCTTCTTTAACAAAACGACTTGGTAACATTACTATGCACATGGCACAAACGAGTTTCTAAAAAATCGATAGTTGTTTCGCCATCACGCTGATATTACGGGCCCTCGTTAAGGAGAGTCGGGAGAACATTTGCTCCTATGCGATGCTGATTCTCGACATGAAAAAGGCATTTGACTCCGTGTCGGAGCATAGTCTGCCGAGGGCCCTTCAAAAAGTCATCCGAATGGTGCAACAGCAGTATGCTGAAAGCAGCACTGTCTTCCGTTGCGGCCGCGATCAGACGAAACCCATTACGATGCACAGGGGTGTCAAGCAGGGGACCTACTCTCCCCTGTGCGCTTCAAACTCGGAATGGACAAACTGCTTGCCTGTACTGATTATAAATATGGTGCAGAAATAGGAGGCGAAAAAATTTCTTGCCTTGCTTACGCTGATGACCTGCTAATAGTGGGTCCTGATGAGAGGCACGTCCAGCATACGCTGGATGTCGTTATTGCATTCCTCGATAAAGGAGACATCTCTATAAATCCCAGTAAATGCACGGCCCTCATAACAAAAACCGTTTTCAAGAAAAAGATGTATGTTGTTTCGACCCCCCTAGTCTAAGCAAAAGGGGACTGCCCAGAACATCATCACGAAGAAGACGTGTTTAGTTATTTGGGCCGCAACTTCAATTTTATGGGAACGGAGCTTTTGGATGTAAGCTTGCTTGAGAAGGCTCCTACAGAAGTTGCTTTTGCTGGCACAGCATATATTGCCTCGGGTTATGAGCGGTCGACAATACCCTGGGATCACAGCAAAAACGCTTGAGACCTGCGACTTGTTGGTCAGAAAATGTGTTAATCAACTGCTACATCTGCCAAGTCAGACCTCGAATGCGTTCTTCTACGGTAAGGGTAGAGACAGTGGTCTGGGTTTTATGAGGCTGTCACCTGCAATCCCTATAGTAATATAGAACCGTATGATTAAGTTTACACAATCTTACTGTCCTATCGCGAAGGAAGCGTAGTCGTGCAAACAGTGTATTGTGATGCGGCGGCGACTTGTCCGAATCTCATGTAAGTATGCCTTCCTAGGATAAGAAGCAGTACGGCACAGAACGGATCTCTAACAAGGTTAACGGCCTTTACCAGTGCGGCTATAACACTGTATCGTGTAATATATGGTTAAGCTACGTTCGAACCGTCCAATTACGTGTCAATATGCTGCTTACCAGGGTGTGCCCTTATAATCCAGAAATGAGGCTCATTAATGCAGAGCCGGCTGTAATCGCTTATGCCACGTATTGCAGGGTTGAAATGTTACACACTTCAGCAGAATCGAACGGCATAATTATGTCGCCACAACAATTAAAAAGGCTGCGACCAAGTCAGGACGGAAAATTGATTGGGAACCAAGGTTTGTTGACAAAGACATAACTATCTGTAAGTCTGACCTAATACTACAGATGGTAACAAACTGATTATTTCCGACATTGTATTGGGAAGGTTCCGATCCTCTCACTTCGGAATACACAAGGGAAGTCACATACTATTCCAAACCCGTCTTTACAGACGCGGTGCGAAAGAAATACGGGGACAAATAGATTACCTTTGCACCGTACGAATTACTTACTAGAGGCACTTGGTGTTCTTTTATTCGGACATTGTTCTCAATGATCAATCTTTTTAAGAGAGATCAATAGATCACGGTATTTGATAGATTGCAGGGCAAGTGGACGATTCACGCCGATTTCTATCAGAGTACCTGGCGTAAAAAGGAGAAGTGCAGGGACACTTCCCGTCCTTTAACAGGTACTATAATTGTTTGGACCATGGTTGCTCACCACACACTGCTACGCGTAAAAAGCTCTTTTAACGTATTGTGCTGTTTTGTCTGTGTCGGTTTTTTTTTCATAAAGTAGCAGTTAAATTTTTAAATTCAATGTTTATTTATTTTTCCTGTTATTTTAATTCTGTCGTCTGATTCGTTTTTTTTTACTCAAGTTCATTTGTCTTTTTCCCGTGTGCGTTTGGTGCCCGACTTCGGCCGGATTTTAAAAATAAGTACATTTTTCTCAGGTCCCGTTGCGTTCCGGCATTTGTCTTCGACGGCAAGATTTTTAAATGTCGTTTACTTGTAGAAAAATGTGTCGTCTTCTAATAAGTAAAGCGCATGAATAGATTAACGAGATTCCCTCTGTCCTCTGAGCTGTTGTTTTTTTGTTTTCTGTGGTGCGTCACCTCGTCAGGAACGTTGTTGCGCACCTTCAGTGCGGTTTTTTTAGCGCTATAAAGCGATAGAGTGGTTTTTTATAAAACCACGTGTTAAAAGTGAGGTTAGACCAGGTTGAGGTAGTAGTTACAAAGTCAGCCGTCGTAGTTCAGCTACTTGCCGGCAGTCGTGCCGGTAAGTGCAAGTAGTTCCGCTACTCGCCGCCAGGTGTTGTAGTTCTACTTATTGTCGCTAGGTGTCGGTAACTGTCTTAGTTTAGCTTCTTGCCGCTAGGTTTTTTTTTATATAGTTCCAATCTTTGACGCTTGGATACAGCTTGGTAGCTGGACAACAGAGGGCAGAAGGGTTCTTCGGAACCCAACGCGGGAAATATGAGCGGGGATGATGAAATGGGGATCTTTGAGGGTGCTAGTGGCTCGGGGGGGAAAAAACGTCGCAGACTAGGGAGCGCGGGGAATAAACAGGACTTTGCGGGGGAATTTAATGTCGCATTGGGGAAGATCTATGATGTAATCATGGATATGAAACATAAGATAAGTAAGGATGATCTTGTGGACATCCAGGGGAAAATTAGGGCAATGGAAGCGGTTGTTATGGGGGCGGTTTTAGAGGTCGAATACTTGAGGGGGAGGCTTGATGAGCAGGACAAGTTTAAGGACATCATTAGGGAATACGAAAGGGATAGAATTATGGAAAGGGGGGATACTATTGTTGAGCGCGACTTAGGGGAAGGGTGGCCATCTCTGGGGGGATCCAAGGGGAAAAGGGGAGCCGGGTGCAAGGATGGGGTTACATGCACTGGGGGAGCTGGGTGTAATGGGGAGCATATGGTTCAGGGGGGGCAAATGGGGAAAAAGGGGGGAAAGGGGGGGAAAATCATGCCTAGGCGAAATGTGAACTATGCGGTAATCGTACGCTCAGGGGGGGAAGAGCCACTAGCTGCGGACGAGATAAAGAGTAGGGTGCTGGGGAACATAAGTAAGGATGTGAATGAGGTTAAGGTGAGCGCTGTACGGAAGGTAAGAAACGGAATTGCTATCGAAACAGCAACAGAGGCGGATCTACAAAAAATTAAAGATAGGGGGAAATTTGTAGAATTGGGTTTGAAATGTGAGGCACCCAGGAAAGTAGGTCCCAAAGTCGTAATATACGACGTGCCGGAGAACTTGTCCAAAGATGAGGTTATGGGAGATTTATACAAAAAAAAATCTGGAGGGAGACATAACGGAGCAGGACTTTAGGGACAGAACCAGAGTCATTTCCGCGGCTAAGGGGCGTTACGTTATAGAAATGTCTTGGAGGGCGAAAGAGCTTTTATGTTTACAGGGGCGAGTTTACATTGGGTGGTCCTCATGTAGGTTGCATGAAATAGATGCCGTACAGCGCTGCTTCAGGTGTTATGCGTTTGGTCACGTGGCAAAAGAGTGCAAGGAGAAAGAGAATCTGTGTAGGAAATGTGGGGAATCGGGTCATTTAATCGCGGCGTGCAAGGGGAAGGAGAAATGCCGAAATTGCGTGATCGCGAATGTCGGAGTACGCGCGAGCCTTGGTGAGAACGAGGGAGCGAATCACGGTTGATTAATGTTCAACATTATTCAACTTAACTGTGGGCGTGGTAGAGAGATCATGGCCGACGCGAGTCAGGGGTTGTTAGCCGACCGTATTGGGGTAGCCCTGTTACAGGAGCCCTATACGGTCGAAGACCGTGTTTGTGGCATGCCGTCTGCTATGCGCGTTTACGCGTACTCAGGCGAGGGGAGGCCCAAGGCGGCAGTTGTTGTTGTGGATGACACGCTGGATGTCATGGAATTCCCCGAGCTCGTCACAACCACAGGTGTTTGCGTTGCCATAGTTGGGCCTTTAGGTAAATTCATTGTTTGTTCCGTATATTGTCAATACGGGGGGGAAATCGATCATGAACTCTTGTACTTACGCAGAGTGATTGAGTGTGCGAATGGGACTCCGTTACTGGTGGGGATGGACGCGAATGCTGTATCACCGTTGTGGTACAGCAAGGGCGAAATGCGGTATGGGGATCGGGTCGATCGCGGGCGGTTGTTGGAGGACCTCATCAATGAGTGCGACTTAACGGTAGTTAACCAACCGAGTCGGTTCTATACGTTCAGCGGACCGGGGGGCTCTAGCGACATTGATGTTACACTTACTAACAGGGAGGGCAGTAGACTAACATGGGCGTGGTCGGTGTTACCGGAATGGGGTTTTTCGGATCACAACGCGGTAAGGATAACGGTATCCACGAGTTCGGGGGTAGAGCGCGAAGCGGTACAACTTCCGGGATGGGTCACCAAAGGGGTTGACTGGGACACGTATGAGATGGAACTGGAGTACGCTGTAGACGTTGACATAGCTGCCTTCGCTGACATGCCGGCCGAAAGGCAATCGGAGGTCCTCTTGGGCTGGATTGCCAGTACGAATGACCGACTCTTGAAAAAGAGAACGAGGGGTGATGGACGTAGGCAGGTCCGGTGGTGGACTGAGGGCTTGTCGGCTCTGCGACGTGACTCCAGGCGCAAACGGAAAATTTTCCAAGTAGCCAGACGTGACCAGTTGCCTTCTTTGCCGGAAAGGGAGGGCGAATACCGAGCAAGTGTGCGAGCATACCGCCAGATGCTTAGGGACGAGAAGGATAGGCACTGGAGGGAGTTCGTGCATGAGCAAGGTCAGCGGGATCCGTGGGGCGCGATATATAAAATTTGTCGAGGGTTAAGGGGGGACGCCGACATTCCGCGGATGAGGCAGGGTGACAGGGTGGCCGAGTCATGGGATGAAAGTGTCGACATCTTGTTGGGTAGCTTCTTTCCGGCGGCCGACAGGCCAATGGTTGAAGTCCCAGCAAGACTAGTCACTCGGGAGTTCGAGTGGGAGGAGGTCGAGTCGGCGGTATGGTCGATGACCGTCGGTAAGGCACCAGGTTTGGACGGGGTGGATGCGGCCATGCTACGGCGAGTATGGTCCGTGTTGGGCCTCTACGTGAAGACGATGTTTGACACCTGCCTGTTGAACAACTGTTTTCCACCGTTGTGGAAGCAAGGCCGCGTGGTGGTACTCCTAAAGTCGGATGATAGGGTGAGGGATGATCCTGGCTCGTACCGACCGATCACCCTACTGAGCTTGCTTGGTAAGGTGTTCGAGCGGCTACTTGTGGGGAGATTAACTCCTCTATTGGAGGGCTTGAACGAGTACCAATACGGATTCAGGGTAGGTCGATCCATCGAGGACGCGTGGAGGCGGGTTAGGGAGTTCGTGTCGGGTTCGGGTTGTAAGTACGTGTTAGGGGTTTTCGTTGACTTCAAGGGGGCGTTTGATAATCTCCGTTGGAACATGGTTTTGGGGCGCCTTCGGGAGTTAGGTTGCGAGGAGATCGGGACGTGGCGGGATTTCTTTCGCGACCGTCGGGTTTGTATATACGGGAGACGTGGTATTGCATGGCGAAACGTCGAACGGGGTTGTCCGCAGGGATCAATAAGTGGGCCGGTATTTTGGAATATGTGTATGGATGGGTTGTTGTGGAGGCTGGAGGGCGCAGGCTGCAGATTTGTAGCTTTTGCTGACGACCTACTCCTTCTGGTGGAGGGTGGAAGCAGACTTGAGTTGGAGAGGGAATCGGCTCGCTTCCTTTTACTGGTGGCAGAGTGGGGGGAAGAGGCTGGAGTACCTTTATCCTCCTCGAAGTCTGTAACCATGCTTCTCAAGGGAAAGTTGTCAGCGAACCGGCCGCCAGTGGTGCGAGTGGGAGATACGAGTTTGCGCCACGTGACAAAAGTGAAATATTTGGGTGTGACTGTGGGGGAGGGAATGAGTTTCAGAATGCATCTGGAGGATTTGCATGCTAAAATGGTTAGGGTAGTAGGCATGATGAGAAGGGTTTTACGAAGGGACTGGGGATTAGGTAGGCATGCTTGTAGGATTTTGTTCAAGAGTTTGTTTGTCAACAGTGTACTGTTTGCTTGCAGTGTTTGGTCCAGTGTTTTGCAGTTTGGGTATGGTAAGGTGTTAGTCGATCGGTGCGAGCGGGTTGCGCTATACGCGTGCGTTCGTGTTTGTAGGACGGTTTCCACCGATGCGATGCGCGTACTAATGGGAGAATTACCGTGGTGGGTAGAGGCATGCCGTAGGACCTGCATGTATAAGGTCAAGCATGGGGTTATACTAAAACCCGTGGATCTGTTAACAGATGAGGAGGTTAGAGGCCTTAGTCTGGCCCAGACTAAAGCCTTGTTGGCCGAGAAGGCCACTGAAATTTGGCAGCGGGAATGGGACGCTTCGGAGAAGGGTAGGGTAACCTACTCCTTCATCCCGGACGTGCGGTTTGCCGGCCAAACCAAGTGGTTCGACCCGAGCCTGAAGCTGAACTATTTGTTAACAGGACACGGGAGCATGGACGGGTTTTTGCATGCAAGGGGGCTAGCGAATGGAAGTGAGTGTGACTGTGGGGGTGGGGAGGAGAACTGGCTGCATATTTTATGCAGCTGCACCCTACTCGGGGATGTTAGGGATTTTCAGGGAATGGGGATTTTTCAGCGGCCGAACGGGAGCTACGATGTGAACGGAGTCCTGGCAACAGAGGAGCGCTACAAGGCCATCGAAGCGTTCGCGAAGGTGGCGTTCGACCGCAGAGACGAGAGGCGACGGGGAGTGAGGATGGATGGTCACTGACTTGTGAGTGCAGTGCAGGGATGAATGTGGATGATAGGTCGTATGAATGAGTGAATGTTAGGGTGAATGATGTATGCAGGTGTGGCGCCTTGCGCGAGGGTGTGTTGGGATGCCACCATGCTGCAGTGGTGGGTACCTGCACATTCATTGGGCCAGGAATGCGGAACCTTGGCAGTACTGGACGGATCTGCTTCGTCTCTTCCTAAGGGCTGCTTTGGGAAAGCATGGAGGTGGCGTCTCCCCCTACCTGGAGCTGGCGATACTTATGCCTGGCGTGCACGAGCCTAATTAAGGAGCTGTTAGGGGATGGGCTTCGTCCTGGAACCTGTATCAGCGAGCCTCAACCGGGAGGTTAAACCGGTACTCCGTGGGGCTGACCAGACCCGGGGTTTTCATACCTTGGTTGGCGTAACGGGAGGCGCGCTGTGGCCTGCAGCATGCGCGAAGGCGGAGGGCAAAAAGGTTTCAAAAGGCAAATGCTGCCTAGGGGTGCTTCGTTCATCCCGGCGTGTGAGTTGCGTGCCAACCAACTCGGGTACTAGCCTGCATAGCTAGTAGGGCTTGGATAGTGGCCCGACCCCACCAGTGGATCCTTACCTAGGCTTGCACCTTGGGACAGGAATCGCGCGGCAGCGAACTGGTAGTCATAGCTTTTCGCTTTGACGCGTGTGATGAGCGTACTTCATCCCTGTAATTCACAGGTTTGCCGACTGTAGTGCCGAAAGGCGGAACAGTTACACATTTCGTGTCCTCTGAGCAGCTTTGCGCAGATGCGATATCGTAACCGATGAAGGTCATCTGGTTACGAGACTAATAGGCTCGTAGAAGTCTTCCAAATAAAAAGCGATATTGTATTCTGCCGCAAGGCTCAAACCGGCTAGTGCTATTAGCACACTGAGAAGATTAGTAAGGAAATTGAAGCTGAGGAATCAAAGGTTAAAGTGTTGCAATAATCGTACCAGAAGGCGTATTGGTGAACCACCTCTCCGAGGTACCTTCAGAAACGAAGCGAGGGCAGCTAGGAACTTCTCGGAAGTTCCGGTAGAAAGTATAAGTCTCCCTCCACGGCCAAGAACCACCTACCACGCATATAGCCCGTTAGGGCTCCAGAAACGATCGCCTCACAGCCCGCCTCTGGCGACTGTGAGGCGCTGATAGAGTCGGCCTATAACAAGGAATTCGATAAGGTCGTGAAGATTCTGTCGAACCTGGCAACTCAAATCCCGAAAATTAAAGGGAAAAATGTTGAAGAGAAGCAGGCAGCAGCCAGCAAGGACATTACCAAGGTGGTAAAACATCTTGAGACATTGAGGTCTATGACAAAGCCTCTGTTCGACACTACGAACAAGCTTGACTCAATACTCAAGACTATTACCGAGGTGAAAGAGACCAAGGCGACTCCTGTGAGTTACACACAGGCTGTCAAATCTAATACCAAGCATATGAACCAATAACCAAAGTTATTAAGAGCAAAAAGGATGTGAAGAGGGTGATTATCACGCCAACCTCTTCCAATCCTAACAAATTGGAAACAAGCGACGATGTCAAGCGGCATCTCTTAAAAAAGATAAACCCAACCACGGTTGGGTTTAAGCCCGAGAGGCTAATCAGGCTCTCTAATAAGAGAGTCTGCATTGAGACAGTAAATGAGACAGATGTGGACAAAATACTAAGTTGCGGACAATTTAAGGAAATAGGACTTAAGGCTGAACGACAGAAAAAGTTAACCCCACGCGTCTTAATTAAGAACGTGGGTAACTCAATCGAGGATAATGAGGTTTTAGAGGCAATAAAGAAAGCAAACTGTGAAGTAAACGATAAGGCTCTAAGAGTTGTTGGGAGAGCTGGCCTAAGAAATAAGCACGTTCATCACGTGATTGTGGAATTGGCGCCTGACGATCGAAAGATCTTGTTGAAAAACAAGCTCTTTATAGGATGGCATTCTTGTGTAGTCGAAGACTACCTGAACATTAAAAGGTGCTATAAGTGCCAAAAGATCGGGCACTTCGCCAAAGATTGCAAAAGCAAAGATGCGTGCAGTCACTGTGCTGGTGAACATCGGTATGATGATTGCCCTAATAAGGATAAGACCCCAAAATGCGTCAATTGCGCTAACGAAGGTGCTAAGGGAACACAAGCTGCTCATACGGCAAGAGATACTAGTTGTGCCTACTATAAAAAGAGGCTGAGTACGTAGGTTGGGAATATAGATTATGGTTGTTAAACCCTTTATCACCTTAGTCCAGGCGAACGTACAATATTCGAGGCTGGCTACGCAGGAGTGTATGAGTCTTGCGAGGAAAGAGAGGGTGGATATATTGGATCTTCAAGAGCTGTATAACTACCTTAACTCGCAATCAGGAGCATATATGATCCCTAATATGGCTGGAGCCCAAGTGATTTCGATCGCGGACTCCAGAATATATGCTGCCATAGTGATTGTAAATCCGAGACTTAAAGCTCTAAAACTAGTTCAGTTCACGAATGCTCACCAAACTTTCTGTGAGATAATATGTGGACAACAAGTGGTCGTAATCGGTTCAGTTTACTGTGCACCTAGCAGCCAATTAGTAACTGATTTGCAACCTTTAACAGTTGCAGTCAGGGCGCTGAGGGACCGGCATCTGATGGTGTGTTGCGATGCAAACGCTAAGTCGGATATTTGGTTCTCGGGCACCGAAGATACGAGAGGGCAGTTGTTTGCCGATTTCATCATCGAGAGTGATCTTTATTTTGTAAATCAGGCTGGCAACCCCAAGACTTTTAGCAGTCTAAACGGTGAGAGTAACATTGACGTTACGCTTACCAATGATAAGGTGCTTAGGCACATTGAAAGCTGGACAGTAAGACCGGGCGAGATCAATAGCGATCATCGCCCGATTTTTATCAAGTACCTTCTGAATGATACGATAAAGGAGATATCATCAGGATACATATTAAAGCATGGAAACTGGGAGGCAATAAGGCTAGGTGTATGTGAGTTAATCGCCACTATTGACTCGATACCTTGGATACCAAGCATAGAACGCGTCGATATAATAGTTGACATGTTGACAACCGGCGTTCAAAATCTTTTGGAAACTTTTGTTCCCAAAAGGAGATTGTATCAAGGTAGACAGGATTGGTGGAATGAGAGACTTGATCGGCTCAGGCAAGATGTACAAAAGCTCAAGCGCCTAGCGCAAAGAGCGAGCAACGAGCCTGACCGTGAAATACACCGACGCAATTATAGTCAGACCTTAGAGAAATATAAGGTTGAAGTGCGAAAAGCGAGTGATGACTCCTGGAAACGTTTTGTTGGAGAGGACTTGACAAATAATCCATGAGGGGTGACCTATAAAATAGCTGCAAACAAGCTAGGAAAAACCCCGCCTCTAAGTAGCATCCACCTGGGTGGTGGACTGTATACGCAAGATACTGGGACGTCTATGACGGCTCTACTAAATGCTCTGATGCCAGATGACTCTCCTGATACTGATCTAGAGAGTCATCAAGTCGTCAGGCAGGAGACGCATAGACCAGCTACTGGGTGTGGCGACTTGTCTCCGGAGCTCTCTGATGAGCTGGTGGGAGAACTCATTAAATGCATAGCAAACAAGAAGGCCCCGGGTCTCGATGGGATCCCAGGACTGTTCATTAAACGTACAGCAGATCTCATGGGCAACCTATTACGAAGGTTGTTTGAAGATTGTATAGCTCTAGGGTACTTCCCGAAAGCATGGAAATGCGGCAATTTGAAAGTTATTCCGAAAGGATTACAAAAGGATTTGGCTGAGCCAAAATCTTTTAGACCGATTTCGTTACTTCCTGAGTTTGGGAAGCTCTTTGAGAGATTGCTGGTACATATGCTACATGTGGACAAACCAGATCTTCACAACCCGAACCAGTTTGGGAATGTGAAGGGCAAGTCCACAACGCATGCAATGAGTGAACTCACCTCTCTTGTCGGCGGCTCGAGAGATAAGTATGTCCTAGGTATTTTTCTGGACATAACCGGTGCCTTTGATAACCTCTGGTGGCTCAGTGTTATCAAGAGGCTTAAAGACATCGGTGTAAACAACAAGATCTTGCAGGTGCTACACAGTTATCTGCAGGATCGAAAAGTAGTCTTCTCCATGGGGGAGACTACTGTACGCAAAGAGTTATCCAAGGGTTGCCCGCAAGGGTCAGTCCTTGGTCCTTTGATGTGGAACGTAGTCATGGATACTCTCCTAGAAAGATTGGACACGCAAGGTATAAAGGTTATTGCATACGCAGATGACATTTTGGTTATGGTGAGTGGCAACAACAGGGTTCGTCTCGAAGAGAGTGCTAGAGAAGCACTGGTAGAGGTAGAAGGATGGGCGAGCGATAATAAACTTGCCTTTTCAGTTAATAAAAGTACGTATATGCTTTTCAAAGGCAAGTTAAGTAGAGACCCTACTGTAAAGCTCTATAATAAGAACGTTAAACGTTCATACACTACCAAGTATCTCGGCATTATCATAGATGACAAACTCCTGTTCACTCAACTTATAAATTATGTCGTGGACCGAGCTAAGACCTTATTTGTTTGTTTAAGGCGTTACATGAAGCTAGGATGGGGACGTCCTCCCGACGGACTACACACGATTTATGAGAGAGCTGTTGTCCCAATAGTGACCTATGGTTACCTTGTCTGGGGTCACAGAGCTAGCCAGTCTAGAAATGTAAGAAAGTTAACTAGCCTCACGGCTTTTTGTGCTAAGGTGATTACTGCCTCGTACATGTCGGTTTCAAATGAAGCCGCTTGTGTGCTGGCTGGTCTTCCACCCTTACACTTAATCGTGGAGGAAAAGATGGCTAAGGCAAAATTAAGAAACGGACAAGTAGCTAAGGTGGGCAGTATGGAAATAGCTCTTCCAAACCATAACTCACTGCGTGAGGCTTTTCAGGCAGTGAGAGGCACTATTCTCGAAGCATGGCAAGATAGTTGGGACAAGACCGAGAAGGGATCGGTGACTTATAAATTCCTTCCTGAGGTACGTGACCAGCGCAGAGTCGCTCCATGTACGGCGGAACTCATGCAGATCCTAACCGGCCATGGGGACTTTGTCAGTCACCTATACAGGATAGGGAAGTCGGATACTGCCAAGTGCACCATGTGCAACATGGTAGACGATCCTCTTCATCGTATCTTTACATGCCCTCATCATAACCAAGCTAGAGACCTGATTAAGACAAAGCTTCCAATCTGGCCAATGGATCCCAGCGAGCTTTTAGCTCAGCTGGCGGACTTGGCGGATTTGGAGGCTTTTACCGGACTTGACGGAATAAGCTAAATAGCTTACATGGCTGTGGCAAACCAAAAGAGACTGTATAATTATCTATTATTAAATCCTAATTGACAAAAGCTTTTATTAAAAGTGGCAAAGCAATAATATATTTTATTTTCCTAATGACAAAAGCTCCTAATGTGTACATAGCTGGAACACTTAGCAAGCTGATATTTCTTTCCTGTATATATGTGTATATACTTACTCTAAGTGGTATAGAGTTTAAGTTTAATTTTAATTTTATTTTATATTTTAAATTCAACAATGGTTGAAAGTGTCTTTCGCTAGTGGTAGCGGCCCACCTCCACGCGGTTAGGGATGGGTGCTCCACTAGGAGTAGCTGAGCAGGCCGATACTACTATATTGTTTTATGAGAGTTGTAAAGAGGGTGAAAATACCTCTAATATTATGTTGTAATTATTTAGAACTAATAAAGTATGGCGTTTGAGCATCATCTTCGGGTGACACTCTCTCGTTTTTGTCCTCTGAGCATTGCGCAGAGGCGATATTGTAGCCAATGAAGGTTATGATATTGTAGGCACATTTTTATCGTGACCTAACATATTTGTATTGTTTGTGCGCAAAACTCACATAATTTGTTAGTGCGCAGCACAAAGAGAAGATTAGCAAATTGAGTACAAACATAAGCTGGTTAAAGTCGCAATAAACAGAACTTCACGGCGTGACGGTGAACCACCTCCCCGAGGTTCCTTCGGTAACGAAGCGAGGGCTGCTAGGAACTTCTCTGAAGTTCCGATATAAAGTATAAGTCTCCCTCTACGGCTAAGCACCACCTACCACGTGATCAGCCCGTTAGGGCTCCCAATTCGGACAAGATGGCCTCGCAGCCCGGCTCTGACGGCTGTGAGGCTATTACAAAGGAGGTCGGCAATCTTATGAAGATTGTCACCTCCCTAGTAAAGCAAGTTGGCAGACTTGCGGTTGAGGAGAAATCCAAGACCAAACAAGCTAGCATTGTTAAGGAACTTAACAATGTGAATTCCAAACTTGCTAGCATAACTGAGCTGGTGTTACCTATCGGACAGAGTGCGTCTACTCAAGACAAACTCGACGAGATTATTAAACATATTAAGGAAGTAAAGCAAATTAAGTCAGTCCCTGCGTCTTACTCACAAGCCGTAAAGTCCCTTACGGCGAGTAAGCCAGAACAGATAACTAAAGTTATCAAGAAGAAGAAAGATTTTCAGAAGGTGGTCATTACGCCTACCTCTGATAATCCTAATAATTTAAAGATTAGTGACGATGTGAAAAACCATCTCATAAAATGTGTAAACCCTACCAAGGTTGGTTTTAAGCCTGAACGTCTCATCAGGCTTTCTAATAAGAGGGTCTGTATAGAGACTTCAACTGGAACTGATATTGACAAGATCATGTCTTCGGACGACCTAAAGAAAAATGGGTTACGTGCCCAAAAGATGACAAAACTGAATCCGCGTCTCTTAATTAAGAACGTGGGTTCAGCTAGTTCAGACAAGGATGTCTTGGCGGCGATCGTTTCGATCAATGCTGAAATCGATGTTAACGCGCTGAAATTTATTGGGAAAACCGGCCCGAGAAACAAACATGTGCATCATGTTATAATAGAGGTCGCGCCAAAAGATCGGAAGATCTTGCTGCAAAGCAAGCTCTTCATTGGGTGGCACGCTTGTAGAGTCGAAGACTATTTGAGTATAAAAAGGTGCTACAAGTGCCAAAAGATCGGGCACTTCGCAAAGGACTGCAAGAGTAAAGATGCATGTAGTCACTGCAGTGGTGAACATAGGTATGAACAATGCCCTAATAAGACTGAAACCCCGAGGTGTTCTAACTGTGTACAAGATGGTTTGAAAGGTGCACAGGCTGCTCATGCAGCGAGAGACACTGGCTGTCCTCACTATAAGAAGAGGCTAAGTACATTTATAGGGAACATTGATTATGGTTGTTAAACCATACATCACCCTAGTACAGGCGAACTTACAATATTCGAGGCTGGCTACGCAGGAGTGCATAAGTCTTGCGAGAAGAGAGAGGGTGGACATACTGGCTCTTCAAGAGCGATATAACTACCTGAACTCGCAATCAGGAGCATATATGATCCCTAATATGGCTGGAGTCCAAGTGATCTCGATCACCGACTCCAGAATATATGCTGCCATAGTGATTGTAAATCCAAGACTGAAAGCTCTTAAGTTAGTTCAGTTTACGAAAGCTCACCAAGCCTTCTGTGAGTTAATAATTGGACAGCAAGTGGTCATAATAGGCTCAGTTTACTGTGCACCAAGCAACCAGTTAGTATCTGACTTGCAACCTTTAACAGTTGCAGTCAGTGCACTGAAGGACCGGCATCAGATTGTGTGTTGCGATGCAAATGCTAAATCAGATGTCTGGTTCTCGGGGACTGAGGATCCAAGAGGGCAGTTGTTCACCGATTTCATCATCGAGAGTGATCTCCGTGTTGTTAATCAGGCTGGCAACCCCAAGACATTTAGTAGCACTAACGGTGAAAGTAACATTGACGTTACGCTAGCCAATGACATCGCGCTTAGGCGGATTGAAAGCTGGAAAGTAAGACCGGGCGAGATCAATAGCGATCATCGCCCGATATTTATCAAGTACCTTTTGAACGATTCCATCAAGGAGATAACATCAGGTTATATATTCAAGCATGGAAACTGGGAGGCCATAACGCTAGGTGTACGTGAGTTAATCGCCACCATAGACTCGATACCTTGGATACCAAGCATAGAGCGCGTCGATATAATAGTTGACTTGTTGACAACCGGCGCTCAAACACTTCTGGAGAACTTTGTTCCTAGAAAGAAACTGTATCAAGGTAGACAGGATTGGTGGAATGAGAGGCTCGATCGACTCAGGCAGGAAGTACAAAAGCTCAAGCGCCTAGCGCAACGAGCCAGCAACCAGCCTGACCGAGAAGTGCACCCGACGCAATTATGGTCAGACCTTAGAAAAGTATAAGGTTGAAGTGCGGAAAGCGAGCGATGACTCCTGGAAGCGTTTCGTTGAGGAGGACTTGATAGAAAACCCATGGTGGGTGACCTATAAAATGGCTGCGAACAAGCTAGGTAAAACCCCGCCTCTAAGCAGTATCCACTTAGGTGGTGGTGTATATACGGAGGATACCATAACGTCTATGACGGCTCTGCTAAATGCCTTGATGCCAGATGACTCTCTTGATTCGGACCTTGAGAGTCACAAAGTCATCAGGCAGGAGACGTGTAGACCTGCTACTGGGTGTGGCGACTTGTCTCCTGAGCTCTCTGATGAGCTGGTGATGGACCTCATTGCGTGTGTAGCAAAGAAGAAGGCCCCGGGTCCTGACGAGATCCCGGGGCAGTTCATTAAGTGTACAGCGGATCTCATGAGCAACCTTTTACGAAGGTTGTTTGAAGACTGCCTAGCTCTAGGGTACTTCCCGAAAGCATGGAAATGCGGCAATTTAAAGGTTATTCCGAAAGGAATACAAAAAGACTTGGCTGAACCCAAGTCATACAGACCGATTTCCCTACTTCCTGAGTATGGGAAGCTTTTTGAGAGACTGCTTGTACATCTGTTACATAATGACAAACCAGATCTTCACAACGCCAACCGGTTTGGATTCGTGAAGGGTAAGTCAACTACACATGCTTTGAGAGAACACACCTCTCTTATCAGCGGCTCGAGAAACAAGTATGTTATTGGTATCTTTCTTGACATAACCGGTGCCTTTGACAATCTTTGGTGGCCTAGCGTCATCAAGAGACTCATTGACATCGGGGTTAACAACAAGATCTTGCAGGTGCTACACAGTTATCTGCAGGATCGAAAAGTAGTCTTCTCCATGGGGGAGACTACTGTACGCAAAGATTTATCCAAGGGTTGCCCGCAAGAGTCAGTCCTTGGTCCTTTGATGTGGAACGTAGTCATGGATACCCTCCTAGAGAGATTGGATGCGCAAGGCGTCAAGGTCATTGCGTACGCAGACGACATACTGGTCTTAGTGAACATCAGGAAGCTAACAAGCCTCACGGCTTTTTGTGCTAAGGTGATTACCGCCTCGTACATGTCGGTTTCGAATGAAGCTGCGTGTGTGCTGGCTGGTCTTCCGCCTCTGCACTTAGTAATAGAAGAAAAGATGGCAAAAGTGGCACTGAGAACCAGACAAGTTACCGTGGTGTGTGGTACGGAAATTGCTCTCGCAAACTATAACTCTCTGCGCGAAGCAATTCAAGCAGTGAGAGAAATCGTTATCGAAGCGTGGCAGAGCCAGTGGGACAGGACCGAGAAGGGATCGGTCACATATAAATTCCTTCCTGAGGTGCGTGACCACCGCAGAGTTTCACCGTGTACGGCGGGTCTCATGCAGATCTTAACCGGGCACGGGGACTTTGTCAGTCACCTCTACAGGATTGGAAAGGCGAATAGCCCTATGTGCACTTCGTGCAATAGGGTAGACGATCCCCTTCATTGGGTGTATTCATGCACTCGCTTTGACACAGCAAGAGATACGATGATAGCAAAACTTCCAGTCTGGCCGTTGGATCCCAATGAGCTTTTATCTCAATTAGAGGACATAGCAGACTTGGAAGCGTTTACCGGACTTGACAGAATAAGTTAATGGCATATACGAGTTCCAGGTGGGCCCATTGAAACCAGTGAGCTACTCACTCAGCTGGTGGATTTGGCATTACAGGAACTCAAACATTAACTGGATCGGACTTACACGAGTTCCAGGTGGGCCTATTGAACCCAGTGAGCTACTGACTCAGCTGGCGGATTTGGCAATACTGGAACTCAAAACAAATAAATCGGACTTACAATAAACAATGAATCGGACATACACGAGTTCCAGGTGGGACTATTGAACCCAGTGAGCTACTCACTCAGCTGGCGGATTTGGCAATACTGGAACTCATTTATAATATTAATATGACGCGCAAAGCAATTGAAGCTAAGCAAGACAGAAAGCTCCTAATGTAGATAAGCATAATCACTTAGGCAAGCTGAGAATTTATTTTATTTATATGTATATATATAGTATCTAAGTGAATTAGGTATAAGTTAGAATAGTATTTAGTTTATTTAAAATCAACAATGGTTGAAGTGGTTATCGCTAGTGGTAGCGGCCCGCCTCCTCGCGGCTAGGGATGGGTGCTCCACTAGGAGTAGCTGAGAGGCCGATTGTATCTAGAGATGTAAAGAAGGTCAAAATACCTCTAAATTTTAATGTATGTTTTATATTGAATAAAGCTGGCGTTTTGAGCATCACCCTCGGGTGACACTCTCACGTTTTTGTCCTCTGAGCAGAGCTTTGCGCAGAGGCGATATCGTAACCGATGAAGGGCATCTGGTTACGAGACTAATAGGCTCGTAGAAGTCTTCCAAATAAAAAGCGATATTGTATTCTGCCGCAAGGCTCAAACCTGCTAGTGCTATTAGCACACCGAGAAGATTAGTAAGGAAATTGAAGCTGAGGAATCAAAGGTTAAAGTGTTGCAATAATCGTACCAGAAGGCGTATTGGTGAACCACGTCTCCGAGGTACCTTCAGAAACGAAGCGAGGGCAGCTAGGAACTTCTCGGAAGTTCCGGTAGAAAGTATAAGTCTCCCTCCACGGCCAAGAACCACCTACCACGCATATAGCCCGTTAGGGCTCCAGAAACGATGGCCTCACAGCCCGCCTCTGGCGACTGTGAGGCGCTGATAGAGTCGGCCTATAACAAGGAATTCGATAAGATCGTGAAGATTCTGTCGAACCTGGTAACTCAAATCCCGAAAATCACAGGGAAAAATGTTGATGAGAAGCAGGCAGCAGCCAGCAAGGACATTACCAAGGTGGTAAAACATCTTGAGACATTGAGGTCTATGACAAAGCCTCTGTTCGACACTACGAACAAGCTTGACACAATTCTCAAGACTATTACCGAGGTGAAAGAGACAAAGGCGACTCCTGTGAGTTACACACAGGCAGTCAAATCAAACACAAGGCATGAACCTATAACTAAAGTTATAAGGAACAAAAAGGATGTGAAGAGGGTGATTATCACGCCAACCTCTTCCAATCCTAACAAATTGGAAACAAGTGACGATGTCAAGCGGTATCTCTTAAAAAAGATAAACCCAACCACGGTTGGGTTTAAGCCCGAGAGGCTAATCAGGCTCTCTAATAAGAGAGTCTGCATTGAGACAGTAAATGAGACAGATATGGACAAAATACTAAGTTGCGGACAATTTAAGGAAATAGGACTTAAGGCTGAACGACAGAAAAAGTTAACCCCACGCGTCTTAATTAAGAACGTGGGTAACTCAATTGAGGATAAAGAGGTTTTAGAAGCAATAAAGAAAGCAAACTGTGAAGTAAACGAAAAGGCTCTAAGCGTTGTTGGGAGAGCTGGCCCAAGAAATAAGCACGTTCATCACGTGATTGTGGAATTGGCGCCTGACGATCGAAAGATCTTGTTAAAAAACAAGCTCTTTATAGGATGGCATTCTTGTGTAGTCGAAGACTACCTGAATATTAAAAGATGCTATAAGTGCCAAAAGATCGGGCATTTCGCTAAAGACTGCAAAAGCAAAGATGCGTGCAGTCACTGTGCTGGTGAACATCGGTATGATGATTGCCCTAATAAGGATAAGACCCCAAAATGCGTCAATTGCGCTAACGAAGGTGCTAAGGGAACACAAGCTGCTCATACGGCAAGAGACAATAGTTGTGCCTACTATAAAAAGAGGCTGAGCACGTACGTTGGGAATATAGATTATGGTTGTTAAACCCTTTATCACCTTAGTCCAGGCGAACGTACAATATTCGAGGCTGGCTATGGAGGAGTGTATGAGTCTTGCGAGGAAAGAGAAAGTGGATATATTGGCTCTTCAAGAGCCGTATAACTACCTTAACTCGCAATCAGGAGCATATATGATCCCTAATATGGCTGGAACCCAAGCGATTTCGATCACGGACTCCAGAATATATGCTGCCATAGTGATTGTAAATCCGAGACTTAAAGCTCTAAAACTAGTTCAGTTCACGAATGCTCACCAAGCTTTCTGTGAGATAATATGTGGACAACAAGTGGTCATAATCGGTTCAGTTTACTGTGCACCTAGCAGCCAATTAGTAACTGATTTGCAACCTTTAACAGTTGCAGTCAGGGCGCTGAGGGACCGGCATCTGATGGTGTGTTGCGATGCAAACGCTAAGTCGGATATTTGGTTCTCGGGCACCGAAGATACGAGAGGGCAGTTGTTTGCCGATTTCATCATCGAGAGTGATCTTTATTTTGTAAATCAGGCTGGCAACCCCAAGACTTTTAGCAGTCTAAACGGTGAGAGTAACATTGACGTTACGCTTACCAATGATAAGGTGCTTAGGCACATTGAAAGCTGGACAGTAAGACCGGGCGAGATCAATAGCGATCATCGCCCGATTTTTATCAAGTACCTTCTGAATGATACGATAAAGGAGATATCATCAGGATACATATTAAAGCATGGAAACTGGGAGGCAATAAGGCTAGGTGTATGTGAGTTAATCGCCACTATTGACTCGATACCTTGGATACCAAGCATAGAACGCGTCGATATAATAGTTGACATGTTGACAACCGGCGTTCAAAATCTTTTGGAAACTTTTGTTCCCAAAAGGAGATTGTATCAAGGTAGACAGGATTGGTGGAATGAGAGACTTGATCGGCTCAGGCAAGATGTACAAAAGCTCAAGCGCCTAGCGCAAAGAGCGAGCAACGAGCCTGACCGTGAAATACACCGACGCAATTATAGTCAGACCTTAGAGAAATATAAGGTTGAAGTGCGAAAAGCGAGTGATGACTCCTGGAAACGTTTTGTTGGAGAGAACTTGACAAGTAATCCATGGGGGGTGACCTATAAAATAGCTGCAAACAAGCTAGGTAAAACCCCGCCTTTAAGTAGCATCCACCTGGGTGGTGGAGTGTATACGCAAGATACTGGGACGTCTATGACGGCTCTACTAAATGCTCTGATGCCAGATGACTCTCCTGATACTGATCTAGAGAGTCATCAAGTCGTCAGGCAGGAGACGCATAGACCAGCTACTGAGTGTGGCGACTTGTCTCCGGAGCTCTCTGATGAGCTGGTGGGAGAAGCATAGCAAACAAGAAGGCCCCGGGTCTCGATGGGATCCCAGGGCTGTTCATTAAACGTACAGCAGATCTCATGGGCAACCTATTACGAAGGTTGTTTGAAGATTGTATAGCTCTAGGGTACTTCCCGAAAGCATGGAAATGCGGCAATTTGAAAGTTATTCGCTTTACTTCCTTAATATGTTTAATAATCTCGTCGAGTTTGTCTTGAGTAGACGCACTCTGTCCGATAGGTAACACCAGCTCAGTTATGCTAGCAAGTTTGGAATTCACATTGTTAAGTTCCTTAACAATGTTAGCTTGTTTGGTCTTGGATTTCTCCTCAACCGCAAGTCTGCCAACTTGCTTTACTAGGGAGGTGACAATCTTCATAAGATTGCCAACCTCCTTTGTAATAGCCTCACAGCCGTCAGAGACGGGCTGCGAGGCCATCGTGTCCGAATTGGGAGCCCTAACGGGCTGATCACGTGGTAGGTGGTGCTTAGCCGAGGAGGGAGACTCATACTTTATAGCGGAACTTCAGAGAAGTTCCTAGCAGCCCTCGCTTCGTTACCGAAGGAACCTCGGGGAGGTGGTTCACCGTCACGCCGTGAAGTTCTGTTATTGCGACTTTAACCAGCTTATGTTTGTAATACTCAATTTGCTAATCTTCTCTTTGTGCAGCGCACTAACAAATTATGTGAGTTTTGCGCACAGACAATACAAATATGTTAGGTCACGATAAAAATGTGCCTACAATATCATAACCTTCATTGGTTACAATATCGCCTTTGCGCAAAGCTGCTCAGAGGACAAAACGAGAGAGAGTCACCCGAAGGTGATGCTCAAACGCCATACTTTATTAGTTCATAAATAATTACAACATAATATTAGAGGTATTTTCACCCTCTTTACAACTCTCATAAAATATAGTAGTATCGGCCTGCTTAGCTACTCCTAGTGGAGCACCCATCCCTAACCGCGTGGAGGTGGGCCGCTACCACTAGCGAAAGACACTTTCAACCATTGTTGAATTTAAATAATAATAATAAAATAAAATTAAACTAAACTTAAACTCTATTCCACTTAGAGTAGGTATATACACATATATACAGTAAAGAAATATCAGCTTGCTAAGTGTTCCAGCTATGTACACATTAGGAGCTTTTGTCATTAGGAAAATAAAATATATTATTGCTTTGCCACTTTTAATAAAAGCTTTGTTCAGTTAGGATATAATAATAAATAATTATATAGTCTCTTTTTGTTTGCCACATCCATGTAAGCTATTTAGCTTATTCCGTCAAGTCCG
The DNA here is from genome assembly GCA_035578165.1 of Stenolophus ochropezus. Lineage (NCBI taxonomy): Eukaryota > Metazoa > Arthropoda > Insecta > Coleoptera > Carabidae > Stenolophus > Stenolophus ochropezus. The sequence continues at coordinate 2,072,896 of JAQOWZ010000031.1, read as the reverse complement.
GTAAAAGCTTCCAAATCCGCTAAGTCCGCCAGCTGAGCTAAAAGCTCGCTGGAATCCATTGGCCAGATTGGAAGCTTTGTCTTAATCAGGTCTCTAGCTTGGTTATGACGAGGGCATGTAAAGATACGATGAAGAGGATCGTCTACCATGTTGCACATGGTGCACTTGGCAGTATCCGACTTCCCTATCCTGTATAGGTGACTGACAAAGTCCCCATGGCCGGTTAGGATCTGCATGAGTTCCGCCGTACATGGAGTGACTCTGCGCTGGTCACGTACCTCAGGAAGGAATTTATAAGTCACCGATCCCTTCTCGGTCTTGTCATGGATACTCTCCTAGAAAGATTGGACACGCAAGGTATAAAGGTTATTGCATACGCAGATGACATTTTGGTTATGGTGAGTGGCAACAACAGGATTCGTCTCGAAGAGAGTGCTAGAGAAGCACTGGTAGAGGTAGAAGGATGGGCGAGCGATAATAAACTTGCCTTTTCAGTTAATAAAAGTACGTATATGCTTTTCAAAGGCAAGTTAAGTAGAGACCCTACTGTAAAGCTCTATAATAAGAACGTTAAACGTTCATACACTACCAAGTATCTCGGCATTATCATAGATGACAAACTCCTGTTCATTCAACATATAAATTATGTCGTGGACCGAGCTAAGACCTTATTTGTTTGTTTAAGGCGTTACATGAAGCTAGGATGGAGACGTCCTCCCGACGGACTACACACGATTTATGAGAGAGCTGTTGTCCCAATAGTGACCTATGGTTACCTTGTCTGGGGTCACAGAGCTAGCCAGTCTAGAAATGTAAGAAAGTTAACTAGCTTCACGGCTTTTTGTGCTAAGGTGATTACTGCCTCGTATATGTCGGTTTCAAATGAAGCCGCTTGTGTGCTGGCTGGTCTTTCACCCTTACACTTAATCGTGGAGGAAAAGATGGCTAAGGCAAAATTAAGAAATGGATAAGTAGCTTAGGTGGGCAGTATGGAAATAGCTCTTCCAAACTATAACTCACTGCGTGAGGCTTTTCAGGCAGTGAGAGGCACTATTCTCGAAGCATGGCAGGATAGTTGGGACAAGACCGAGAAGGGATCAGTGACTTATAAATTCCTTCCTGAGGTACGTGACCAGCGCAGAGTCACTCCATGTACGGCGGAACTCATGCAGATCCTAACCGGCCATGGGGACTTTGTCAGTCACCTATACAGGATAGGGAAGTCGGATACTGCCAAGTGCACCATGTGCAACATGGTAGACGATCCTCTTCATCGTATCTTTACATGCCCTCGTCATAACCAAGCTAGAGACCTGATTAAGACAAAGCTTTCAATCTGGCTAATGGATTCCAGCGAGCTTTTAGCTCAGCTGGCGGACTTAGCGGATTTGGAAGCTTTTACCGGACTTGACGGAATAAGCTAAATAGCTTACATGGATGTGGCAAACAAAAAGAGACTATATAATTATTTATTATTATATCCTAACTGAACAAAGCTTTTATTAAAAGTGGCAAAGCAATAATATATTTTATTTTCCTAATGACAAAAGCTCCTAATGTGTACATAGCTGGAACACTTAGCAAGCTGATATTTCTTTACTGTATATATGTGTATATACCTACTCTAAGTGGAATAGAGTTTAAGTTTAGTTTAATTTTATTTTATTATTATTATTTAAATTCAACAATGGTTGAAAGTGTCTTTCGCTAGTGGTAGCGGCCCACCTCCACGCGGTTAGGGATGGGTGCTCCACTAGGAGTAGCTAAGCAGGCCGATACTACTATATTTTATGAGAGTTGTAAAGAGGGTGAAAATACCTCTAATATTATGTTGTAATTATTTATGAACTAATAAAGTATGGCGTTTGAGCATCACCTTCGGGTGACTCTCTCTCGTTTTGTCCTCTGAGCAGCTTTGCGCAAAGGCGATATTGTAACCAATGAAGGTTATGATATTGTAGGCACATTTTTATCGTGACCTAACATATTTGTATTGTCTGTGCGCAAAACTCACATAATTTGTTAGTGCGCTGCACAAAGAGAAGATTAGCAAATTGAGTATTACAAACATAAGCTGGTTAAAGTCGCAATAACAGAACTTCACGGCGTGACGGTGAACCACCTCCCCGAGGTTCCTTCGGTAACGAAGCGAGGGCTGCTAGGAACTTCTCTGAAGTTCCGCTATAAAGTATGAGTCTCCCTCCTCGGCTAAGCACCACCTACCACGTGATCAGCCCGTTAGGGCTCCCAATTCGGACACGATGGCCTCGCAGCCCGTCTCTGACGGCTGTGAGGCTATTACAAAGGAGGTTGGCAATCTTATGAAGATTGTCACCTCCCTAGTAAAGCAAGTTGGCAGACTTGCGGTTGAGGAGAAATCCAAGACCAAACAAGCTAACATTGTTAAGGAACTTAACAATGTGAATTCCAAACTTGCTAGCATAACTGAGCTGGTGTTACCTATCGGACAGAGTGCGTCTACTCAAGACAAACTCGACGAGATTATTAAACATATTAAGGAAGTAAAGCAAATTAAGTCAGTCCCTGCGTCTTACTCACAAGCCGTAAAGTCCCTTACGGCGAGTAAGCCAGAACAGATAACTAAAGTTATCAAGAAGAAGAAAGATTTTCAGAAGGTGGTCATTACGCCTACCTCTGATAATCCTAATAATTTAAAGACTAGTGACGATGTAAAAAACCATCTCATAAAATGTGTAAACCCTACCAAGGTTGGTTTTAAGCCTGAACGTCTCATCAGGCTTTCTAATAAGAGGGTCTGTATAGAGACTTCAACTGGAACTGATATTGACAAGATCATGTCTTCGGACGACCTAAAGAAAAATGGGTTACGTGCCCAAAAGATGACAAAACTGAATCCGCGTCTCTTAATTAAGAACGTGGGTTCAGCTAGTTCAGACAAGGATGTCTTGGCGGCGATCGTTTCGATCAATGCTGAAATCGATGTTAACGCGCTGAAATTTATTGGGAAAACCGGCCCGAGAAACAAACATGTGCATCATGTTATAATAGAGGTCGCGCCAAAAGATCGGAAGATCTTGCTGCAAAGCAAGCTCTTCATTGGGTGGCACGCTTGTAGAGTCGAAGACTATTTGAGTATAAAAAGGTGCTACAAGTGCCAAAAGATCGGGCACTTCGCAAAGGACTGCAAGAGTAAAGATGCATGTAGTCACTGCAGTGGTGAACATAGGTATGAACAATGCCCTAATAAGACTGAAACCCCGAGGTGTTCTAACTGTGTACAAGATGGTTTGAAAGGTGCACAGGCTGCTCATGCAGCGAGAGACACTGGCTGTCCTCACTATAAGAAGAGGCTAAGTACATTTATAGGGAACATTGATTATGGTTGTTAAACCATACATCACCCTAGTACAGGCGAACTTACAATATTCGAGGCTGACTACGCAGGAGTGCATAAGTCTTGCGAGAAGAGAGAGGGTAGACATACTGGCCCTTCAAGAGCGATATAACTACCTGAACTCGCAATCAGGAGCATATATGATCCCTAATATGGCTGGAGTCCAAGTGATCTCGATCACCGACTCCAGAATATATGCTGCCATAGTGATTGTAAATCCAAGACTGAAAGCTCTTAAGTTAGTTCAGTTTACGAAAGCTCACCAAGCCTTCTGTGAGTTAATAATTGGACAGCAAGTGGTCATAATAGGCTCAGTTTACTGTGCACCAAGCAACCAGTTAGTATCTGACTTGCAACCTTTAACAGTTGCAGTCAGTGCTCTGAAGGACCGGCATCAGATTGTGTGTTGCGATGCAAATGCTAAATCAGATGTCTGGTTCTCGGGGACTGAGGATCCAAGAGGGCAGTTGTTCACCGATTTCATCATCGAGAGTGATCTCCATGTTGTTAATCAGGCTGGCAACCCCAAGACATTTAGTAGCACTAACGGTGAAAGTAACATTGACGTAACGCTAGCCAATGACATCGCGCTTAGGCGCATTGAAAGCTGGAAAGTAAGACCGGGCAAGATAAATAGCGATCATCGCCCGATATTTATCAAGTACCTTTTGAACGATTCCAACAAGGAGATAACATCAGGTTATATATTCAAGCATGGAAACTGGGAGGCCATAAGGCTAGGTGTACGTGACTTAATCGCCACCATAGACTCGATACCTTGGATACCAAGCATAGAGCGCGTCGATATAATAGTTGACTTGTTGACAACCGGCGCTCAAACACTTCTGGAGAACAAGGTAGACAGGATTGGTGGAATGAGAGGCTCGATCGACTCAGGCAGGAAGTACAAAAGCTCAAGCGCCTAGCGCAACGAGCCAGCAACCAGCCTGACCGAGAAGTGCACCGACGCAATTATGGTTAGACCTTAGAAAAGTATAAGGTTGAAGTGCGGAAAGCGAGCGATGACTCCTGGAAGCGTTTCGTTGAGGAGGACTTGATGGAAAACCCATGGGGGGTGACCTATAAAATGGCTGCGAACAAGCTAGGTAAAACCCCGCCTCTAAGCAGTATCCACTTAGGTGGTGGTGTATATACGGAGGATACCATAACGTCTATGACGGCTCTGCAAAATGCCTTGATGCCAGATGACTCTCTTGATTCGGACCTTGAGAGTCACAAAGTCATCAGGCAGGAGACATGTAGACCTGCTACTGGGTGTGGCGACTTGTCTCCTGAGCTCTCTGATGAGATGGTGATGGACCTCATTGCGTGTGTAGCAAAGAAGAAGGCCCCGGGTCTTGACGAGATCCAGGGGCAGTTCATTAAGTGTACAGCGGATCTCAAGAGCAACCTTTTACGAAGGTTGTTTGAAGACTGCCTAGCTCTAGGGTACTTCCCGAAAGCATGGAAATGCGGCAATTTAAAGGTTATTCCGAAAGGAATACAAAAAGACTTGGCTGAACCCAAGTCATACAGACCGATTTCCCTACTTCCTGAGTATGGGAAGCTTTTGAGAGACTGAGACAGAGAGAGAGTCCACAACGCATGCAATGAGTGAACTCACCTCTCTTGTCAGCAGCTCGAGAGACAAGTATGTTATTGGTATCTTTCTTGACATAACCGGTGCCTTTGACAATCTTTGGTGGCCTAGCGTCATCAAGAGACTCATTGACATCGGGGTTAACAACAAGATCTTGCAGGTGCTACACAGTTATCTGCAGGATCGGAAAGTAGTCTTCTCCATGGGGGAGACTACTGTACGCAAAGATTTATCCAAGGGTTGCCCGCAAGGGTCAGTCCTTGGTCCTTTGATGTGGAACGTAGTCATGGATACCCTCCTAGAGAGATTGGATGCGCAAGGCGTCAAGGTCATTGCGTACGCAGACGAGATACTGGTCTTAGTGAGTGGGGACAACAGGATTCGTCTCGAGGAGAGTGTCAGAGAAGCACTGGTAGAGGTTGAAAGCTGGGCGAGTGATAATAAACTTGCCTTTTCTGTTAATAAAAGCACATACATGCTTTTCAAAGGCAAGTTAAGTAGAGACCCTACTGTTAAACTCTATGGAAAGAACGTAAGACGTTCTTACTCTACTAAGTATCTCGGCATTATCTTAGATGACAAACTTCTGTTCACTCAGCATATAAACTATGTCGTGGACCGGGCAAGGACGCTATTTATAGCTTTAAGGCGCTACATGAAGCTATGATGGGGACGTCCCCCTGACGGACATTATACCATTTATGTGAGAGCCGTTATTTCAATAGTAACCTACGGTTATCTTGTCTGGGGACATAGAGCTAGCCAGTCTAGAAACATCAGGAAGCTAACAAGCCTCACGGCGTTTTGTGCTAAGGTGATTACCGCCTCATACATGTCGGTTTCGAATGAAGCTGCGTGTGTGCTGGCTGGTCTTCCGCCTCTGCACTTAGTAATAGAAGAAAAGATGGCAAAAGTGGCACTGAGAACCAGACAAGTTACCGTAGTGTGTGGTACGGAAATTGCTCTCGCAAACTATAACTCTCTGCGCGAAACAATTCAAGCAGTGAGAGAAATCGTTATCGAAGCGTGGCAGAGCCAGTGGGACAGGACCGAGAAGGGATCGGTCACATATAAATTCCTTCCTGAGGTGCGTGACCAGCGCAGAGTTTCACCGTGTACGGCGGGTCTCATGCAGATCTTAACCGGGCACGGGGACTTTGTCAGTCACCTGTACAGGATTGGAAAGGCGAATAGCCCTATGTGCACTTCGTGCAATAGGGTAGACGATCCCCTTCATCGGGTGTATTCATGCACTCGCTTTGACACAGCAAGAGACACGATGATAGCAAAACTTCCAGACTGGCCGTTGGATCCCAATGAGCTTTTATCTCAATTGGAGGACATAGCAGACTTGGAAGCGTTTACCGGACTTGACAGAATAAGTTAATGGCATATACGAGTTCCAGGTGGGTTTATTGAAACCAGTGAGCTACTCACTCAGCTGGTGGATTTGGCATTACTGGAACTCAAATATTAACTGGATCGGACTTACACGAGTTCCAGGTGGGCCTATTGAACCCAGTGAGTTACTGACTCAGCTGGCGGATTTGGCAATACTGGAACTCAAAACAAATAAATCGGACTTACAATGAACAATGAATCGGACATACACGAGTTCCAGGTGGGCCTATTGAACCCAGTGAGCTACTCACTCAGCTGGCGGATTTGGCAATACTGGAACTCATTTATAATATTAATATGACGCGCAAAGCAATTGAAGCTAAGCAAGACAGAAAGCTCCTAATGTAGATAAGCATAATCACTTAGGCAAGCTGAGAATTTATTTTATTTATATGTATATATATAGTATCTAAGTGAATTAGATATAAGTTAGAATAGTATTTAGTTTATTTAAAATCAACAATGGTTGAAGTGGTTATCGCTAGTGGTAGCGGCCCGCCTCCTCGCGGCTAGGGATGGGTGCTCCACTAGGAGTAGCTGAGAGGCCGATTGTATCTAGAGATGTAAAGAGGGTCAAAATACCTCTAAATTTTAATGTATGTTTTATATTGAATAAAGCTGGCGTATTGAGCATCACCCTCGGGTGACACCCTCACGTTTTTTGTCCTCTGAGCAAGCTTTGCGCAGAGGCGATATCGTAACCGATGAAGGTTATCTGGTTACGAGACTAATAGGCTCGTAGAAGTCTTGCAAATAAAAAGCGATATTGTATTCTGCCGCAAGGCTCAAACCTGCTAGTGCTATTAGCACACCGAGAAGATTAGTAAGGAAATTGAAGCTGAGGAATCAAAGGTTAAAGTGTTGCAATAATCGTACCAGAAGGCGTATTGGTGAACCACCTCTCCGAGGTTCCTTTAGAAACGAAGCGAGGGCAGCTAGGAACTTCTCAGAAGTTCCGTTATAAAGTATAAGTCTCCCTCCACGGCTAAGAACCACCTACCACGCATATAGCCCGTTAGGGCTCCCAGAAACGATGACCTCACAGCTCGCCTCTGGCGACTGTGAGGCGCTGATAGAGTCGGCCTATAATAAGGAATTCGACAAGATCGTGAAAATTTTGTCGAACCTGGCAACTCAAATCCCAAAAATCAAAGGGAAAAATGTTGATGAGAAGCAGGCAGCAGCCAGCAAGGACATTACAAAGGTGGTAAAACATCTTGAGACATTGAGGTCTATGACAAAACCTCTGTTCGACACTACGAACAAGCTTGACACAATACTCAAGACAAATACCGAAGTGAAAGAGACAAAGGCGACTCCTGTGAGTTATACACAGGCAGTCAAATCTAACAACACAAAGCATGAACCTATAACTAAAGTGATAAAGAACAAAAAGGATGCGAAGAGGGTGATTATCACGCCAACCTCTTCCAATCCTAACAAACTGGAAACGAGTGACGATGTCAAGCGGCATCTCTTAAAAAAGATAAACCCAACCACGGTTGGGTTTAAGCCCGAGAGGCTAATCAGGCTCTCTAATAAGAGAAAGTCTGCATTGAGACAAGGAATGATACAGATGTGGACAAAATATTAAGTTGCGGACAATTCAAAGAAATAGGGCTTAAGGCTGAACGTCAGAAAAAGTTAACCCCACGCGTCTTAATAAAGAACGTGGGTAACTCAATTGAGGACAAAGAGGTTTTAGAAGCTATTAAAAAGGCAAATTGTGAAGCAAACGAAAAGGCTCTAAGAGTTGTTGGGAGAGCTGGCCCAAGAAATAAGCACGTTCATCACGTGATTGTGGAATTGGCGCCTGACGATCGAAAGATCTTGTTGAAAAACAAGCTCTTTATTGGATGGCATTCTTGTGTAGTCGAAGACTACTTGAATATTAAAAGATGCTATAAGTGCCAAAAGATCGGGCACTTCGCTAAAGACTGCAAAAGCAAAGATGCGTGCAGTCACTGCGCTGGTGAACATCGGTATGATGATTGCCCTAATAAGGATAAGACCCCAAAATGCGTCAATTGCGCTAACGAAGGTGCTAAGGGAGCACAAGCTGCTCATACGGCAAGAGACACTAGTTGTGCCTACTATAAAAAGAGACTGAGCACGTACGTTGGGAATATAGACTATGGTTGTTAAACCCTTTATCACCTTAGTCCAGGCGAACGTACAATATTCGAGGCTGGCTACGGAGGAGTGTATGAGTCTTGCGAGGAAAGAGAAAGTGGATATACTGGCTCTTCAAGAGCTGTATAACTATCTTAACTCGCAATCAGGAGCATATATGATCCCTAATATGGCTGGAGCCCAAGTGATTTCGATCACGGACTCCAGAATATATGCTGCCATAGTGATTGTAAATCCAAGACTTGAAGCTCTAAAACTAGTTCAGTTCACGAATGCTCCCCAAGCTTTCTGTGAGATAATATGTGGACAACAAGTGGTCATAATCGATTCAGTTTACTGTGCACCTAGCAGCCAATTAATAACTGATTTGCAACCTTTAACATTTGCAGTCAGGGCGCTGAGGGACCGGCATCTGATGGTGTGTTGCGATGCAAACGCTAAGTCGGATATTTGGTTCTCGGGCACCGAAGATACGAGAGGGCAGTTGTTTTACCGATTTCATCATCGAGAGTGATCTTTATGTTGTAAATCAGGCGGGCAACCCCAAGACTTTTAGCAGTCTAAACGGTGAGAGTAACATTGACGTTACGCTTACCAATGATAAGGTGCTTAGGTACATTGAAAGCTGGACAGTAAGACCGGGCCAGATCCCTTCTGAATGATACGATAAAGGAGATATCATCAGGATACATATTAAAGCATAGAAACTGGGAGGCAATAAGGCTAGGTGTATGTGAGTTAATCGCCACTATTGACTCGATACCTTGGATACCAAGCATAGAACGCGTCGATATAATAGTTGACATGTTGACAACCGGCGTTCAAAATCTTTTGGAAACTTTTGTTCCCAAAAGGAGACAGTATCAAGGTAGACAGGATTGGTGGAATGAGAGACTCAATCGACTCAGGCAGGAAGTACAAAAGCTCAAGCGCCTATCGCAACGAGCCAGCAACCAGCCTGACCGAGAAGTGCACCGACGCAATTATGGTCGGACCTTAGAAAAGTATAAGGTTAAAGTGCGGAAAGCGAGCGATGACTCCTGAAAGCGTTTCGTTGAGGAGGACTTGACAGAAAACCCATGGGGGGTGACCTATAAAATGGCTGCGAACAAGCTAGGTAAAACCCCGTCTCTAAGCAGCATCCACTTGGGTGGTGGTGTATATACGGAGGGTACCATAACGTCTATGACAGCTCTGCTAAATGCCTTGATGCCAGATGACTCTCTTGATACGGACCTTGAGAGTCACAAAGTCATCAGGCAGGAGACTTGTAGACCTGCTACTTGGTGTGGCGACTTGTCTCCTGAGCTCTCTGATGAGCTGGTGATGGACCTCATTGCGTGTGTAGCAAAGAAGAAGGCCCCGGGTCTTGATGAGATCCCTAGGGGTTTCGGTCCTATTAGGGCATTGTTCGTACCTATGTTCACCACTGCAGTGACTACATTATTATTATTATTATTATTATTATCTAATACCATATCCAACAGGCATTAGCCCAATTAGAGGATAGGAATAAAAAAATGTTTACATATTATTAAAAAAGTTTTGAATCGCGCGCTTGTCAGTAGAGAATATATCTACGCTGTTTTCTACTAGATGGTACGAGGTGATCATAAAGTGTAGAGGTGACCTAGATAGAGCATTTGATTTACCGACTTGTAAATAAAAAGTATTTGCGTGCCTCGATGACATTCTGGGGACATGAATGTCAATTTTAGTAAGAAGGTATGGACAATCTATTTCATTGTTGATGATCTTATACAGTAAAATAACAGCATGCATATTACGTCTTTTTTAAAGCAGAATAAGATTAAAATCATCCAACATATTTTCCTGTGGTGTTCCCCTGGTGGGATAGATACCAGTGATTAGAAAAGTAGCCGATTTTAAGAATCTTCTTTGAACTTTTTCAATTGCAGCGACAGAATTAGAATGCATGGGATTCCAGATGACAGAACAGTATTCTAAGTGAGGGCGTACTAACGATATAAAAAGTAGTTTATTTATTTCTACAATAAAGTTACTGGCGTTTCTAATAATAAATCCTAAATGTTTTGTCGCACATGAAATTTTATTTTGTATGTGCATTGTGAAGGTCATTAAAGGATCGAAGATAACTCCCAGGTCGTTTATAATAGCAGGTCTGTCTAATATGCAGTTGTCACAACAGTAATCCTGTATAACATAATTCGTTTTTCTAGTGAACGTCATAACTTGGCATTTAGAAACATTTAGTTCTAAATTATTTACTTTACACCATTCAGAAATAGTATGTAAATCCTGCTGTAAGTATTAGCAATCTTCAATATTTAATATTTTACGGAATAATTTTAAATCGTCCGCATATAATAGGTACTCCGAATGTATATTTTTGACAATGTCATTTATGAAAATATTAAATAGTAAAGGCCCTAAAACCGAGCCCTGGCGGACACGTGATTTTTGCAAAATCATCTTTGAGTTATGGCCATGACAATGAACATATTGCTGTCTATCATTAAGATAACAAGAAATAAGTTTTATTAAGGAATTTGACAAGCCAAAAGAATCCAGTTTTGAAATTAAAATGGTATGATCAATTCTATCAAAAGCCTTTGACAAATCTGTATATATAACGTCGACCTGGGCACCTTCTTCAAAAGCTTTGAAAATAAAATGGGTGGCACACATTAGATTAGTCTCTGTAGATCTGCCTTTCACAAATCCATGCTGTTCAGGGGATAATTTGTTTTGAATATATTCATAAAGTTTTATATGGAGTAATATTTCAAATATTTTCCTAAAATTATTAATTATAGATACCGGCCGATAATTGGTTACATCACTTTTGTCCCCCTTTTTGAACACAGGTATTACCTTAGATATTTTCCAGATATATGGATAGCTGGACGTTTTCAACATAAGATTGAATATGATTTTTAACGGCTTTACGAGAATCGAGCGACAACCTTTGATGATAAAAGCTGGAATTAGATCCGAGCCCATGGTGAGTTTATTTGATAATCTATTAATAGCAATCAAAATTTCATCTTCAGTTACAGAATCAAAATGAATAGAGGTACTATTGTCAGCAGTCAAATCTAATAAGCAGGATGTAGAGTTAGAAAATGAATTTGAAAAATGCTGAGCAAATTTATTAACAATATCCTGAGGGGAAACAAAATTCTCATTATTGTATTGAACTATGGAAAGTACAGTGGAAGAACTACGTTTATTATTAATGTATGACCAAAATTTCTTCGGTTCTGTAATGATATCATTTTGTATTTGTTGGCAATAATTTTTATGGGCTATGCTCACTTCTTTTTTAATTTGTGTCCGCAAAGTACAAAACTCTGTCTTATATGTCAAATCTCTAGTCCTTTTGTATTTATTTAAAGCTTTAAATTTTAATTTTATAAGGTGGATAATAGTACCATTGTACCAGGGGGGATAATTGCGGCTAGATTTCCCTTTGAGAGGGACACTTTTACTAATAACATGATTTATTTTGTTGTATAAATCATCTACAGCTGAGTTAACATTTGTATGGTCGCTAAGACTATCCCACTCGATATCCGCAAGATCTTTATAAAGTTTTGGGTAATTGGCCTTTTTGAAATTTCTTGCTTCATTACTTACGCTTTGAATTGATTTAAATTTATTATTTACAGTAATTTCAACAAATAATGCAGGGTGGTAGACATCTTCTTTAACTGCTGAACATAACGCTTGTGTTACCAAACAAACTTTATTGCTAATTACAAAATCTAAAATTCTTCCCTGATTATTTTCAATAAAATTATATTGATTCATATTCAAAAAACTAGTGAGCTGTTGAAGACTATTGAAATAATTACAATTACCATTGTTTTTGACGCAATTAAGATATTGAGGAATATTAAAATCTCCAAAGAATACCGTATCATTGCTGTGAAATAGATTTATTGATGAAAGTAAATTAAAAAACCGAATGTAGTCGTTGAGAGTACATGATGGTGGAATATAAATACTACTAACGTATAAAGGACTATGATGTAAGACTAATTTAACGATAATGATGTCAATAAGAGGTAAATCAGATATTTCAGGACACAGGTTTTTTATATGAACTTGAGAAGCAGTAAAAGATTTTTTAATAGCTATCAAAAATCCACCTCCTTGTTTTTTATCAGTCTTTTCGAAATCTCTGTCAGATCTAAAGATATTATAGTTGGTCGTATCAAAAATCTCTGTGTTGTTAATTCCACCATTCAGCCAAGTTTCTGTTAGTACAAAAACCTCATATTCGAGAGAGGACAGAGAAAAGGTAAATATGTCACTACATTTCGTATTAATACCTCTAACATTTTGGTAGTAAAAACTTAAGCTTTTATTATTTAAATAATTACAGGTTACTTGGAAACTATTGTTAATTGATTGCTATAATATTCCCAAATTAGATTTTTTGTATTTGGCAAGAACCTCCTTATATACATGACATTCCGAGTACCAAACGGCATGGTCAGTTGCAATACTTAAATTTTGCGAAGACTTAAGGTGCGAACAGTGAGTACATTTAAGTGTTTCAGATTTGCATTGTTTGAGTTCATGAGACTCTGCACATCGAGAACACGTTGGACTTGTCTTATTACACTGTGTTGCAATATGGTGGAAGCCGCAACATCTGAAACACCGACGAATATCAATCGCATCGTACACCGAGCAGTGGTCATATGCAACTCAAAGTTTCCCGATATTCATCGCCGCCTGATAAGTCTTGAAATCGACTTTAATAACACACTGATAAATATTATTATTATTGCGCAATGCTTTAATGGAAATTACTTCACAAATACTGCTGTCAGTGAAACACGATTTATTCAATAATTTTAAATTATTTATAATTTCGCTCGATTCTAATTTTTCAGATAGACCCGTAATGCGAATTTTAGGATGAAACGCAGAAGCTTGCTTAATTTCATAATTGTCACTTAACTTATCATTGACCAATTTCTTAAACTTGGAGGATTCATTATTGTCAGCACAGTTTACAATCAAGGTACCATTTTTGGTGTTTCTAATATTAGTAATTTTCAAATTGGTTTCAATTGGATTTACAGATTTATGAAGATCAGCTTTCGTGGCAACAGATTTCTTCGGGATAATAATAACGGGTGGCTCGTAAGAAGTATTTTTTGTAACATTTGCAAAACTTCTCAGATTGGTATCCAAACTATTGCTACTTTTGATATCTTCTAATTTAGAATCGACTGATTTTTGTAGTTCTTCTTTGAATTTAGTAAACAGAGAATTAAATGTGACCACTATTTCATCTTTAAATTTATTTAAGGTATCATTTAAAATATCATTATTTACGTTCATACTAACCATAGTTTTATTTAATTCTTTTAAACTAGAGTCAATATTTAGTATTTTAGATTTATCGACAACATCACAATTTCTTCGACAGATATCGCACACGTAGAGAATATTGGTGTTCTTATCGATAAATTTAAATTCCGATTCACTGATATTTGCGCAGCTCGCATGAAACCATTTGCCACATGATCCATCGCAGCCAACTAGCCCTTCATTCCTTTTGAATTTGCATTTTGCACAGTTAGACGACATTGTGACATAGAGAATAAGTTATTAAAATGAATAATGTAAAAAGACAATAAATTATATAAATCGGAATAAAAGTTATATATATATATATATATATATATATATATATATATATATATATATATATATAGTCAGTCATCCTTCTACCTTCAGGTGTAGGATGTATACATTTTCACTTAATCTTAATTTAATTTACATAATTTAATGTCCAGTAATTTCACATGTGCACTAATTTTGCCCATTGTTTCTTGTCCTTTGCGATTCTTCTTGCTTCTTGCATCGGGATGTTTCTTTTCGTCAGTATCTTTTTTATTACGTTATCCCATGTGTCCTTTGGTCTGCCCCTTCCCCTTTTCGGTGTAACGTTGGTCGTCCACACTTGGCGTACCGGTCTACTTTCGTTCATTCGTATTATGTGTCCCCACCAGGCTAGTTGTCTTGTTTCTATGAAATCTAGTATTGGTTTGCATTGCAGTTCTTCCCTGATGGCTTCATTCCTTACTCTATCTAACATTGTTACTCCTTTAACTCTTCTTAGATATTTCATCTCTATCGCCTGTATTTTACTTTTCGTTCTATTTGACAATATCCATGATTCACACCCGTACGTCAATATCGCTCTGTATATTGTGTTAAATACCGTCATTTTTGTTTTATTGCTTATTTCTTTTTTTCCTATAAAATTGTGTTTCATTGCGTGATATATTTTTGTCGTTTTAATTATTCTTTCGTTTATGTCATCATCTTGCGTGCCGTTACTATCTATTGTTATGCCTAAATATTGGAATTTATTAACTTGTTCTATTGTTTCACTATTTACTGTTATATTAGCAGTTGTTGGTTCGTTAGAGATTACCATTATTTTGGTTTTAGTCGCATTTATTTTCATATTGTATTTCTTTATAATTTCGTTCCAGGTGTTAACATTTTGTTGCATTTTTTCCTCGCTGTTTGCCATAATTACTACGTCATCGGCGTAAGCACATATTGATATTTTTACTGGTAGTAGATTTCTATACCCTACATGTATCTTATTGAATTTTTGATCGCACTCCTTTATTATCTCATCCATAAATATCGTAAATAAGACTGGGCTCATTACTCCTCCTTGTCTCAAACCGTTCTTTGATTCGAAGAGCTCGCTTTTCCTATTTTGGCTAATTACGTAGTTCGTGTTTTTGTTATACAGTCCTTTTATAGCATTTAGAAGATTGGTGCTTATACCTTTTCTTTTTAGGATTTTCCACATTATCTCTCTTTGTACTCTGTCAAACGCTTTTTCTAAATCTATGAATGTCATGTATGTTTTTGTGTTAGTGATCTTAGTCTTATGTATTAAGTCCTTAACAGTGAATATATGGTCTTGGCTACTGCGTCCTTTCCTAAATCCACTTTGTACTTCGGATATTGTTGATTCTATTTTGTTTCTTAATCTTTTTTCTAGTATTCTTTCAAATACTTTCAGTGTCGTACACAATAACGATATGCCTCTGTAGTTGTTGCATTCTTTAGTGTCTCCTTTCTTGTGTATCGGCACAATTATTGCTAATTCCCAATCGTTTGGTATTTTATCTCCATTCCAAATTTTGTTGAAAATTGTTAACAATATTTCTATGCCCTTTTCCCCCATGTACTTTAACATTTCTGGCGTAATTTTGTCATGCCCTGCTGCTTTACCATTTTTAAGTATACGTAGTGCTTCTTTTACTTCCTCTATTTGTATTTCCTGCGTTTCGTATTCATTCACATTTTCTACTTGGTCTGTTAGAATTTGTTCAACAGGTTTTATCTGATTATCTTCATCTGTGAATAATAGCTCTTGAAAATATTGCTTCCATCTGTTCATGATATTATGTTCTTCCGTTAATATTGTACCTTCTTTGGATTTGACTGTATTTGCTACTTTCCTCTTCTCATTTCTTAATGATTTCAGTGTTTTATAAAATAATTTTTGACTTTCTTTACTGTTGTCTTCCATTTGTTTTCCAAATTGTTCCCAGCTTTTTTCTTTCGCTTGTGCTACTAATTCTTTAACCTTCCGTCTTTGTTGTTTGTATTGATCATAGTTTTCATTTGTTCTATTACTAAGATATTTTACCCATGTTTTCTTTTTCTTTTTTACTTCCTCTTTTATTTCCTCATTCCACCAGGACGTCATTCTTTTATTAGCTTTCTTTTTACTGCTTCCACATATATTCTTTGCTGCTTGTGTTATTATTTTTTAAAAAATATTCCATGTTTCTTCTATATCCTTGTCCTTATAGTTAATGTTCTCTATGTCAGTTAATCTATTTATTTCTTGTGCATATTTTGTCGCTGTTATTATATCTCTAAGTTTGTATATTTTTATTGTCTCATATTCTATTATCCTTGTTTCTTCAGTTTTAGTGTTCTCATCTTTACTCATTTTTTTAATTCTTGCTTCTACGAGAAAGTGATCGCTGAAGATTTCTGGACCACGCCTCACTCTACAATCCTGTACTAAATTTCTCTTTTTGTTTTCCACAAGTATATAGTCTATTATTGATCTATCTTCTTCTCTTGGCCCTTGTCTTGTGTATTTATATACATTTTTATGTTGAAAAAACTTGTTAGTAATTAACAAGTTATTTAATATACAGTAGTCTATCAGTCTTCTTCCGTTATTATTTCTTCGGTTTTCTCCATATATCCCCACAGTATTTGCAGTGTTTTCATCTCGTATGCCTACTCTTCCATTAAAGTCTCCGATTACATAAATTTCCCCTTCACTATTCTCTGTAACTATATTTAATTCTTCCCAAAATTTGTCTTTTATGTCAACTAACTCATCTTCATCCGGTCCATATATTATTATTATTGTTTTTTCACTTTCTTTTTTAATTTTCAACTCGATTTTTAGGATCCTCTCACTACATCCTTCCCAGGACTGCACGTAGTTTATTAACTTTTTATTTACTAGGCAAGCTACTCCTGCTACTGCTCTGTTTTCTTTCGGCACTCCACTGTAAATCAACATATGCCCATTATCTATAATTATTTCTCCCTTACCTTTCTTTTTTGTTTCTGTTATTCCTAATATATCTATATTTAATTTATTAAATTCATCGTATAGTTCATGTTCTTTCCCATTCATACTTCTAACATTCCACGTTGCTAGTTTCCAAATACTTTTCTTTTTGTGAGTATTCATGTCGGTCGTCGCCTGTATATCAGTCCTAGATTTTTTATTCCCATTTATGTTCTTGAGTTTTTTGGATCGTGATTCGGTTCTGTCTCTGTTTTTGTTTTTTCCAATTTATTAGTATTCTCATTCCATACATATTTTTCTCCGTCTATAATTAGATGTTGGTACTTAATTTTTACTTGTTTGTTGGCTTGTTTCTCGTTATATGCTAATTTCCTAATTGTTTTTTGTATGTCTTGTTCCCTTTTTGTCATATCATTATTTATATAAACTTTATTGTATACGCCTCTCTTTAATTTTGATTTATTTTTAAAGATTTCAATCTTTTTTTCCAAGTTTTCTATTTCTGCCATGACTATGTGATCCTTGATCTTTACTGCTTTCATTACTTTAGCGTTAACTTGCATTTGTAAAAACATAAAGCTTTCTAGTTTTTTTATGATCTCTGTCTCATTATTTTCGACTATTTTTAATCCGCTAATTATTATGTTATGTCTTCTACTTGCTTTGTCTATCCTTTCCAGCCTGGTGTTCATTTGATCTAGAAGATCCACCCGTTTTTTTAGATGTTCTATTTCCTTCTTCATAACAATATTTTCCTCCATAACCTTACTTATTGCATCTTTGTATTCTTGGTTTTCTCTGCGTACTTCTCTAATTTCCTGTAACAATGTGTTCATTAGCTCTTTCATGTCTGCCATGTCGTTGGACTTATCTGTTTTTGTGGGGGTCCTTAATGTTTTTTTGCTCCTTTTAAAAAATCCGTCCTGTTGCCCTTCACGTTTGTGTTTACTGTCTGATTCGCTGTCTGATTCACGTGTAGACATAATACGTTGCCTAACTAAAGTCGCTACGTTGACGGCGATAGAAGCCAGCTCAGATCGACTCTTCAGAAGCTAACTTCTCTCCTATCACGTAGCACTTACTTGCTTTATCTTTATTTTTTCTTATCTCCGGTCAACGTCTCTTAAGATAATAACTGGCGATGCAGTGTTGTTGTTGATACACACGGAGAATCACCTGTTCGTAATAAATTGCTCGTGGTATACCCTTTTAGAGTTAAAAACCACGGAGATCACACACGTGCACACTTCCCTGTCAACACTTCACTCAATCGGAATAAAAATTTATTACTGAATTAAAACCTAGCTAAAAACTAACAACGCTAAATAATGAGCATGAGGGATTTCACTAAGGACACAAGATAGGATAAGGGGTACGCCAGTGCGGTCCGTCACGGCTAAAGGATTGTACAAACAGGCAATGGACTATGGAAACGAGTACACTAGAGAAAGGAGAATGTTATTGATGATGAAGAAATATAATGTAAAAAAAAAAGCCTAGCAGCAAAATATAACAAACGAGTACCAAATTACCCTAAAAAACTAGCAAACTGCAAAAATAATCAAAATTATGTATTAAAATAAACTTTAGTAAAATAATAAATAATATAAATAATTAAAACAATAATATATATATATATATATATATATATATATATATATATTAAAATAAACTATAGTATAATAATATATAACGAACGAGTACCCTAAAACAACTAGCAATGTGCAAAAAATCAAAAACATGTATTAAAATAAACTATAGTAAAATAATAAATAATATAAATAATTAAAACAATAATAAAAAATATATATTAAAATAAACTAAAGTATAATAATATAAATAACTAAAACAATTTTATTATAAATAAAAACCCAATGCCGCCGCCACTGCTATTTAAAACTGAATGATTAAGTAGTAACTTGTTGCGGTAAATAAAAGAGACAACACTATCTATAAAATAAAACTAAAATGTATTAAAACTAGAGTAGACATACGATTTAGCCAGAGAAAATAAAACACACAAACTACTACAGTATTTACCACCCTTGGCATATAAAACTATAACTCTAACGCACAAAAGCACCGAAAAAATTTAAATAAATTACGGAGCCGCCAGCAACACGTGCGATTCACAAGATGTCTGCACATATACATGCACCTTTACTCTTGCAGTCCTTTGCGAAGTGCCCGATCTTTTGGCACTTGTAGCACCTTTTAATACTTAAATAGTCTTCGACTCTACAAGCGTGCCACTCAATGAAGAGCTTGCTTTGCAGCAAGATCTTCCGATCTTTTGGCGCGACCTCTATTATAACATGATGCACATGTTTGTTTCTCGGGCCAGCTTTCCCAATAAATTTCAGCGCGTTCACGTCAATTTCAGCATTGATCTGGGAATTTACGGCTTGTGAGTAAGACGCAGGGACTAACTTTATTTGCTGCACCTCTTTTATATGTTTTATTATTTTATCGAGTTTGTCTTGGGTAGACGCACTCTGTCCAATTGGTAACACCAGTTCTCTTATAATAGCAAGGCCGGAATTCACGTTGTTAAGTTCCTTAACAATGCTAGTTTGTTTGTTCTTCGACTTCTCCTCAACTGCAAGTCTGCTTACTTGCTTTACTAGGGAGGTGACAATCTTCATAAGATTGCCAACCTCCTTTGTAATAGCCTCACAGCCGTCAGAGACGGGCTGCGAGGCCATCGTGTCCGATTTGGAAGCCCTAACGGGCTGATCACGTGGTAGGTGGTGCTTAGCCGAGGAGGGAGACTTATACTTTATAGCGGAACTTCAGAGAAGTTCCTAGCAGCCCTCGCTTCGTTACCGAAGGAACCTCGGGGAGATGGTTCACCGTCACGCCGTGAAGTTCTGTTATTGCGACTTTAACCAGCTTATGTTTGTAATACTCAATTTGCTAATCTTCTCATGTGCAGCGCACTAACAAATTATTAGAGTTTTGCGCACAGACAATACAAATATGTTAGGTCACGATAAAAATGTGCCTACAATATCATAACCTTCATTGGTTACAATATCGCCTCTGCTCAGAGGACAGAAAAAACGAGAGAGTGTCACCCGAAAGTGATGCTCAAACGCCATGCTTTATTAATTCATAAAAAATATACAACATAATATTAGAGGTATTTTCACCCTCTTTACAACTCTCATAAAATATAATAGTATCGGCCTGCTTAGCTACTCCTAGTGGAGCACCCATCCCTAACCGCGTGGAGGTGGGCCGCTACCACTAGCGAAAACACTTTTCAACTATTGTTGAATTTAAATAAATAATAAAATTAAATTAAAACTAAACTTAAACTCTATTCCACTTAGAGTGAGTATATGCACATATATACAGGAAAAATATCAGCTTGCTAAGTGTTCCAGCTATGTACACATTAGGAGCTTTTGTCATTAGGAAAATAAAATATAATTGCTTTGCCACTTTTTAATAAAAGCTTTTGTCATTAGGATATAATAAATAATTATATAGTCTCTTTTTGTTTGCCACATCCATGTAAGCTATTTAGCTTATTCTGTCAAGTCCGGTAAAAGCTTCCAAATCCGCTAAGTCCGCCAGCTGAGCTAAAAGCTCGCTGGGATCTATTGGCCAGATTGGAAGCTTTGTCTTAATCAGGTCTCTAGCTTGGTTATAACGAGGGCATGTAAAGAAACGATGAAGAGG
The DNA here is from genome assembly GCA_035578165.1 of Stenolophus ochropezus. Classification (NCBI taxonomy): domain Eukaryota; kingdom Metazoa; phylum Arthropoda; class Insecta; order Coleoptera; family Carabidae; genus Stenolophus; species Stenolophus ochropezus. Next base: position 2,052,100 of record JAQOWZ010000031.1, on the reverse strand, counting down.
ATCGTCTACCATGTTGCACATGGTGCACTTGGCAGTATCCGACTTCCCAATCCTGTATAGGTGACTGACAAAGTCCCCATGGCCGGTTAGGATCTGCATGAGTTTCGCCGAACATGGAGTGACTCTGCGCTGGTCACGTACCTCAGGAAGGAATTTATAAGTCACCGATCCCTTCTCGGTCTTGTCCCAACTATCCTGCCATGCTTCGAGAATACTGCCTCTCACTGCCTGAAAAGCTTCACGCAGTGAGTTATAGTTTGGAAGAGCTATTTCCATACTGCCCACCTTAGCTACTTGTCCGTTTCTTAATTTTGCCTTAGCCATCTTTTCCTCCACGATTAAGTGTAAGGGTGGAAGACCAGCCAGCACACAAGCGGCTTCATTTGAAACCGACATGTACGAGGCAGTAATCACCTTAGCACAAAAAGCCGTGAGGCTAGTTAACTTTCTTACATTTCTAGACTGGCTAGCTCTCTCATATATCGTGTGTAGTCCGTCGGGAGGACGTCCCCATCCTAGCTTCATATAACGCCTTAAACAAACAAATAGGGTCTTAGCTCGGTCCACGACATAATTCATATGTTGAGTGAACAGGAGTTTGTCATCTATGATAATGCCGAGATACTTGGTAGTGTATGAACGTTTAACGTTCTTATTATAGAGCTTTACAGTAGGGTCTCTACTTAACTTGCCTTTATTAACTGAAAAGGCAAGTTTATTATCTCTCGCCCATCCTTCTACCTCTACCAGTGCTTCTCTAGCACTCTCTTCGAGACGAATCCTGTTGTTGCCACTCACCATAACCAAAATTTCATCTGCGTATGCAATGACCTTTATACCTTGCGTGTCCAATCTTTCTAGGAGAGTATCCATGACTAGATTCCACAATAATGGACCAAGCACTAAGCAGTATCCACTTGAGTGGTGGTGTATATACGGAGGATACCATAACGTCTATGACAGCTCTGCTAAATGCCTTGATGCCAGATGACTCTTTTGATACGGACCTTGAGAGTCACAAAGTCATCAGGCAGGAGACGTGTTGACCTGCTACTGGGTGTCCTGAGCTCTCTGATGAGCTGGTGATGGACCTCATTGCGTGTGTAGCAAAGAAGAAGGCCCCGGGTCTTGACGAGATCCCGGGGCAGTTCATTAAGTGTACAGCGGATCTCATGAGCAACCTTTTACGAAGGTTGTTTGAAGACCGCCTAGCTCTAGGGTACTTCCCGAAAGCATGGAAATGCGGCAATTGAAAGGTTATACCGAAAGGAATACAAAAAGACTTGGCTGAACCCAAGTCATACAGACCGATTTCCCTACTTCCTGAGTATGGGAAGCTTTTTGAGAGACTGCTTGTACATCTGTTACAGAATGACAAACACACACACTCAACGCCAACCAGTTTGGATTCGTGAAGGGTAAGTCAACTACGCATGCTTTGAGAGAACTCACCTCTCTTGTCAGCGGCTCGAGAGACAAGTATGTTATTGGTATCTTTCTTGACATAACTGGTGCCTTTGACAATCTTTGGTGGCCTAGCGTCATCAAGAGACTCATTGACATCTGGGTTAACAAGAAGATCTTGCAGGTGCTACACAGATATCTGCAGGATCGGAAAGTAGTCTTCTCCATGGGGGAGACTACTGTACGTAAAGATTTAACCAAGGGTTGCCCGCAAGGGTCAGTCCTTGGCCCTTTAATGTGGAATTTAGTCATGGATACCCTTCTAGAGAGATTGGATGCGCAAGGCGCCAAGATCATTGCGTACGCAGACGACATACTGGTCTTAGTGAGTGGGGACAACAGGATTCGTCTCGAAGAGATTGTCAGAGAAGCACTGGTCAAAGGCAAGTTAAGTAGAGACCCTACTGTTAAACTCTATGGAAAGAACGTGAGACGTTCTTACTCTACTAAGTATCTCGGCATTATCTTAGATGACAAACTCCTGTTCACTCAGCATATAAACTATGTCGTGGACCGGGCAAGGACGCTATTTATAGCTATTAAGGCGCTACATGAAGCTAAGATGGGGACGTCCCCCTGACGGACTTTATACCATTTATGTGAGAGCCGTTATCCCAATAGTAACCTATGGTTATCTTGTCTGGGGTCATAGAGCTAGCCAGTTTAGAAACATTAGGAAGCTAACAAGCCTCACGGCTTTTTGTGCTAAGGTGATTACCGCCTCGTACATGTCGGTTTCGAATGAAGCTGCGTGTGTGCTGGCTGGTCTTTCGCCTCTGCACTTAGTAATAGAAGAAAAGATGGCAAAAGTGGCACTGAGAACCAGACAAGTTACCGTAGTGTGTGGTACGGAAATTGCTCTCCCAAACTATAACTCTCTGCGCGAAGCATTTCAAGCAGTGAGAGAAATCGTTATCGAAGCGTGGCAGAGCCAGTGGGACAGGACCGAGAAGGGATCGGTCACATATAAATTCCTTCCTGAAGTGTGTGATCAGCGCAGAGTTTCACCGTGTACGGCGGGTCTCATACAGATCTTAACTGGGCACGGGGACTTTGTCAGTCACCTCTACAGGATTGGAAAGGCAAATAACCCTATGTGCACTTCGTGCAATAGGGTAGACGATCCCCTTCATCGGGTGTATTCATGCACTAGCTTTGACACATCAAGAGACACGATAATAGCAAAACTTCCAGTCTGGCCGTTGGATCCCAATGAGCTTTTATCTCAATTGGAGGACTTAGCAGACTTGGAAGCGTTTACCGGACTTGACAGAATAAGTTAATGACTTATACGAGTTCCAGGTGGGCCTATTGAAACCAGTGAACTACTCACTCAGCTGGCGGATTTGGCAATACTGGAACTCAAAATAATCAAATGAATCGGACTTACAATGAATGGGACTTACACGAGTTCGAGGTGGGCCTATTGAACCCAGTGAGCTACTCACTCAGCTGGCGGATTTGGTAATACTGGAACTCATTTTATAATATTAATATGACGCGCAAAGCAACTGAAGCTAAGCAAGACACAAAGCTCCTAATGTAGATAAGCATAATCACTTAGGCAAGCTGCGTATTTATTTTATTTTATATGTATATATAGTTATCTAAGTGAATTAGTTATAAGTTAGTAATAGTACTTAGTTTATTTAAAATCAACAATGGTTGAAGTGGTTATTGCTAGTGTTAGCGGCCCGCCTCCACGTGGCTAGGGATGGGTGCTCCACTAGGAGTAGCTGAGAGGCCGATATTGTATTTAGAGATGTAAAGAGGGTCAAAATACCTCTAGAATTTTATGTATGTTTTATACTTGAATAAAGCTGGCGTATAGATCACCCTCAGGTGACACTCTCACGTTTTTGTCCTCTGAGCAATTCGTGTCGTGACTGTCGAGCTGATCGGACGTGCTAGCGCGATGTAGTGTTCTTGTACGTTTCGTTTCGCTTCAAGGTCGAGTTTCACGTTTTTTTAAAAAAGTCTTTTTCAAGACTCTTCTGGGTTTTCTGGAGTGGTGAAGGAGTGGTTCGGAACATTTTTACACCTGGTGAGTGTTGCTGAGTGGTTGTGTGTTTGTGTCCCGCCGGATCGTCGGGAAACCGGGGTAAGTTCGTTTTTGGGTTTTTTCTTTTGTAATTAGACTCTGCCTTGTCTTTGACTTGGTGGAGTCTTTTTTTTATTAGTTTTTTTTTTGGGGGGAATTATACATGGTACACATTTTCTGGTAGCCTCTCTACGTGTACAGTTTCCTTTTTTGCATTTTTGCCTTCCACGAGGTTCACTCGCCGGCATAAGCCGGTCTAAGCTGGTAGTTCATAAATCTCCGCTAGGTGGCCTAGGTTAGGCTACTGCCCGACAGGTGGCGCTACTTGCGCCTAGTTTCAGTAACGACCAGTAGGCTGATAGTACAACGACTGACAGACAGGTGGCGCTGATAGTTATCGTTCCGCAAGTGCCCGCTAGGGCCAGTAGTTCGAGATGTCGCTGAGAGGTGACATCGAAGTAGTAAGCATGGCGACGGAGGACGGTATGCCGGGCGAGCAGTCTGCCAGTGGCTCCGGACAGACTAGTAAACGGAAAAGGGTGGAAAGCGCGACAACGGCGGATTATGTAGCTGAGTTTCGGACAGCCTGGGATGGGTTTTATGACTTCCTAGGGAGTATTTCCAAACAGGTTACCAAGGAAAGCATTTTAGAGCTCCAAAGTCGCGTTTAGTAGAAACTGTTTTCATGTCCATCGTAATGGAATCTGAACACATAAGGGGTAGATTGGTGGAGCAGGATAGGCTGAACGATGTGGTTTGGTCCTACGAGCGAGAGGCTAGTGGGTTAGACGGGCGCGAGTGGCCAGCTTTGAGCCAACCGGGCAAAAGTTCGGCAAAGCAGACGGTAAGCCCCCCGATGGTCAAGGTCACAAGAATACCAGTTATTCGGTTATCGTGCGGTCGAGCTCTGATGAGCCACTGGCAGCCGATGAAGTCAAGAGCCGGGTTGAATGTGTGGCGAAAGCGGTGGCATATAGGCAGGCTAATCGAGGACCTAGTCCATACGTTCGGGTTAGTTGTGCTAAACCAACCGAGTCGCGTATTCACGTAATGGTCCGGGCGGGATGAGCGACATAGATGTTACGTTTACTAATAGAATGGGGGATCGGTTAACGTGGTCGTGGGAGGTCATTGATAATTGGGGGATCTCGGATCACAATGCCATTCGCATCACGGTAACAGGGAGGGAGATAGATACACGTGACGTGGTTAATCGTGTAGGCTGGGTGACAAAGAATGTAGATTGGGATACGTTCCGGAGACGGAACTGAAATCACTAGTAGATGTCGGCTACTCCAACTTCGTTGAGATGTCAGCTGATAGACAATCGGAGGTCCTCTTGGGCTGGGTAACCAGTACCAATGACCGGCTCCTGAAAAGGAGAACGAGAGTCACTCGACGGAGAGCGGTCCATTGGTGGACACAGGAGTTGTCGGCACTACGAAAGGTTTCACGGCGCAAACGTAGGGCTTTCCAGCTTGCCAGACGTACCCAGTCAGATTCTTTGAATCTATGCGAGGCCGAATACCGAGCTAGTGTTCGAACGTACCGACAGTTGCTTAGGGAAGAGAAGGATAAGCACTGGAGGGAGTTTGTTCGCGAGCAAGGTCGCGACGATCCATGGGGGGCGTTGTATCGTATCTGAATGTTTTCGGTAAGGTACTCGAGCGGTAACTTGTTGGGAGATTGTCTCCTCTGTTAGACGGTCTTCACAGGCAACAGTATGGGTTTCAGAAAGAAAAGTCAGTCGAGGACGCGTGGAGCGACGTGAAGTCGACGGTTCGTGATTCCGGAAGGAAGTATGTGTTGGGGGTATTTGTATATTTTAAAGGTGCGTTCGATAACCTGTCTTGGAACTCGATCCTTGACAGGTTTCGTGAATTGGGTAGCGCGGATATCGCGATCTGGCGGGATTTTTTCCGGGACAGACGCGTTTATATTTGGGGTCGTAGTGGGGTTGCATGGCATGATGTAGAACGGGGTTGTCCACAGGGTAGTATTAGTGGTCCTGTATGCTGGAATGCTTGTATGGATGTGCTTCTGTGGGAACTGGAGGTTGCAGGTTGCGAGTTTGTGGCTTACGCCGATGACCTCTTGCTTCTAGTGGAAGGTGATAGTCGACTTGAGCTCGAAACGGAAGCGTCAAGATTCCTTTCACTCGTCACTGGGTGGGGGGATCGAGTCGGTGTGCGAGTCTCTGGCTCTAAGTGGGTTACCATGCTACTGAAAGAAAAGTTGTCGGCGAATCGGTCTCCAGTGGTACGATCGGGATGTATGAGTCTGCGTCACGTGCCAAGTGTGAAATATTTGGGTGTGCGAGTGAGTGAAGGCATGAAGTTCCGATTGCATGTGGAGGAACTGCATGGTAAGATTGTCAGGGTGGTAGGCATGATGCGTAGAGTTTTGCGCAGGGAATGGGGTTTGTCACGTCGTGCATGTCGTGTTTTGTTTAAAGAACTTATTGTTAACAGTGTTTTATACGCATGCAGTATTTGGGTTGATGTTCTTCAGTTTGATTACTGGGTAGAATTGCTAGATAGGTGTGAGCGTGTTGCGTTGTATGCATGTTTACGTGTTTGTAGAACTGTATCTACGCATGCGATGCAGGTGTTAATGGGTGAGTTGCCGTGGTGGTTAGAAGCTAAGCGTAGGGCCTGCATGTACCGCGTGAGGCATGGGGTTTTACTAACACCCGCGGATCTGCTAAGAGAAGAAGAAGTTAGGGGACGTAACCTGGGCCAGGTGAAATCCCTGCTGGCGGAAAGAGCCATGGAGATCTGGCAGCGTGAGTGGGACGCCTCGGACAAGGGTAGGGTTACCTACTCCTTTGTCCCAGACGTGTCATTCGCCTCTCAGAATCGGTGGTTCGATCCAAGCCTGAAGCTGACGTTTCTCTTAACAGGCCACGGGAGCATGAGGGCTTTCTTGCATGCTAGGAATTTGGCGGATGGAAGTGAGTGTGATTGTGGTATGGGTGAGGAAACCTGGCTCCTCGTGTTGGTGAGGTGTCTGTTGTTGGGGGACGTAAGGGATCTCCGTCGCCTAGGGGTCATTCAGAGGGGGGATGGGTTTATTTTTGCAGGTGTCCTCCGGGACGAAGAGACCTACAAGGTAGCGGAGGACTTCGCAGCGACAGCCTTCACTAGACGTGAGGAGAGGCTACGGGGTGTAGGACAGGGGGTGGGGTAGGTTCGAGGATCGAGGTTACGACTGCCTGATGATGGATGTTAGTTGAATGATTGAGACGTGTTTCTATGTTGGCGTGAATGATGGGTGAATGTTGTGCGGCACGAATGTGCGATGGTGGATCAGAATTCCACCATGCTGCAGTGGTGAGGATCTGGACACCTATTAGGGCCAGGATGTGGAACCATGGCAGTTCCGGGTGGATTAGCTTCGTCTTCTCCTATGGGCTGCCTTGGGGAAACTTGGAGGTGGCAACTCCCCCTCCTGGAGCTGGCGATACTTATGCCTGGCGTGTAAGAGCCTAATTAAGGAGCTGTTAGGGGAAAGGCTTCGCCCTGGAACCTGTATCAGCGAACCTCAACCGGGAGGCTAAACTGGTACTCCGTGGGGCTGACCAGACCCTTGGTTGGCGTAACGGGAGGCGTGCTGTGGTCTACAGCATGCGCGAAGGCGAAGGGCAAAAGGGCAATTGCTGCTTGGTGCTTCGTTCATCCCGGCGTGTGAGTCGCGTGCCAATCAACTCGGGCGCTAGCCTGCATAGCTAGTAGGGCTTTGGAAAGTGGCCCGCCCCACCAGTGGGTCCTCTACTGGGCTTGCACCCGGGAACAGGAATCGCTCGGCAGCGAACTGGTAGTCATTCGCTTTGACGCGTCCGATGAGCGTAACTCATCCCTGCGGTTGCAGGTTTGCCGACTGTAGTGCCGAGAGGCGGAACAGTACACAATTCGTGTCCCTCTGACCTGAAGGTCGTTAGACGAGTGATCTTTTCATCAGCCTTTTTCAAGGCTTTTCCGGTTTTCCGGTGCTTTTATCGCGTGTGTGGTGTTATAAGTGATTTGAACGAGTGAAGTGTAAGTGTGTGTTCGAGTGATTGTGCCGCAGGGAGCGGTTGAATGCTCCAGCTGACACTTTGCAAGGTAAGTGGTCATTTTTTCTAATCTTGCCGTTGTTTTTTGTTTTCTGTGGTGCGTCACCTCGTCAGGAACGTTTATTGCGCACATTCAATGCGGTTCGTAGCGCTATACAGCGATAGAGTTTTTTTTTTCTTTTCTAAAAACCACATGCAAAAGTGAGGTTAAGTTTAGGTTGAGGTAGTAGTTCCTAAGTCTGTCGTCGTAGTTTAGCTACTTGCCGACAGTCGTGCCGGTAAGTGCAAGCAGTTCCGCTACTCGCCGCTAGTCGTTGTAGTTTCACTTCTGGCCGTTAGAGAGCCGACAGGTGTCGTTAAGTCGTAGCAGTTTTTTATGATGCAATCATGGATATGAAGCACAAGATTAGTAAGGACGATCTTGTGGATATTCAAGGGAAAATTAGGGCCATGGAAGTGGTTGTTATGGGGGCGGTTTTAGAAGTCGAATACTTAAGGGGGAGGCTTGACGAACAAGATAAGTTTAAGGACATCATTAGGTTTGTTGACTGTAGTGCCGAAAGGCGGAACAGTTACACATTTCGTGTCCCTCTGACCTTCTATAGACCGATTTCTCTTCTTCCTGAGTTTGGGAAGCTCTTTGAGAGATTGCTTGTGCACTTGCTACATGTAAACAAACCAGATCTTCACAATCCAAACCAGTTTGGGTTTGTGAGGGATAAGTCCACAACGCATGAAATGAACGAACTCACCTCTCTTGTCAGCGGGTCGAGAGATAAGTATGTCGTAGGTATCTTTCTAGACATAACCGGTGCCTTTGATAATGTCTTGTGGCCCAGTGTTATCAAGAAGCTTAAAGACATCGGTGTAAACAATAAAATCCTGCAGGTGCTACACAGTTACCTTCAGGATCGAAAAGTAGTTTTTTCCATGAGAGAAACTAGCGTTCAAAAGAAGCTGACTAAGGGATGCCCGCAAGGGTCAGTACTTGGTCCATTACTATGGAATCTTGTCATGAATACCCTCCTAGAAAGACTGGATATGCAAGGTATAAAGGTCATAACATACGCAGATGACATTTTGGTTATGGTAAGTGGCAACAACAGGATACGTCTTGAACAGAGTGCTAGAGAAGCACTGGTAGAGGTAGAAGAATGGGCGAGCAATAATAAACTTGCCTTTTCCGTTAATAAAAGCACGTATATGCTTCTCAAAGGCAAGTTACGTAGAGACCCTACTGTTATGCTCTGCGGTAAGAACGTTAAACGTTCACACTCTACCAAGTATCTCGGCATTATCGTAGATGACAAACTCCTGTTCACTCAACATATAAATTATGTCGTGGACCGAGCTAAGACGCTATTTATTTGTTTAAGGCGTTACATAAAGCTAGGATGGGGAAGACCTCCTGATGGACTCCAAACCATATATGAGAAAGCTGTTATCCCAATAGTGACCTATGGTTACCATGTCTGGGGACATAGAGCCAGCCAGTCTAGAAATATGAAAAAATTAACAAGCCTCACGGCTTTCTGTGCTAAGGTGATTACTGCCTCGCACATGTCGGTTTCGAATGAATCCGCATGTGTGCTGGCTGGTCTTTCACCTCTACACTTAGTCGTGGAGGAAAAGATGGCTGAGGCAAAATTAAGAAACGGACAAGTAGCTAAGGTGAGAAGTATGGAAATAGCTCTCCCAAACTATAATTCACTGAGTGAAGCATTTCAGGCAGTGAGAGGGACCATTCTCGAAGCATGGCAGAATAGTTGGGACAAGACCAAAAAGGAATCGGTGACTTATAAATTCCTTCCTGAGGTACGCGACCAGCGCAGAGTCACCTCATGTACGGCGGAACTCATGCAGATCCTAACCGGCTATGGAGACTTTGTCAGTCACCTCTACAGGATTGGAAAGTCTGATATTGCCATGTGCACTATGTTCATCGGATCTTCACGTGCCCTCGCTGCAACCAAGCTAGAGACTTGATAAAAAACAAAGCTTCCAATGTGGCCTATCGATCCCAGTGAGCTCTTAGCTCAACTGGCGGAACTGAAAGCATTTACCGGACTTGACGGAATAAGCTATTAGCTTAGAATAAGTTCAAGGTGGGCATGAACCCAGTCAACTAAACACTCAGCTGGTGGATTTGGCAATGGAACTCTTACTGGATATGGCAAGCAATACAAGCAATTATTATTATTTTCACTGAAGTTCCGTTATAAAGTATAAGTCTCCCTCCGCGGCTAAGCACCACCTAACACGTGATCAGCCCGTTAGGGCTCCCAAAACGGACACGATGGCCTCGCGGCTTGTCTCTGACGGCTGTGAGGCTATTACAAAGGAGGTTGGGAATCTTATGAAGATTGTCAACGAAGCAAGTAAGCAGACTTGCAGTTGAGGAGAAATTCAAAAACAAGCAGAATAACATTGTCAAAGAACTTAATAATGTGAATTCCGGCCTTGCTAGTATACAAAATCTGGTGCTACCAATTGGTCAGAGTGCGTCTACCCAAGACAAACTCGACGAAATTATTAAACAATTAAAAGAGGTAAAGCAAATTAAGACAGTCCCTGCGACTTACTCACAAAACTAAAGTTATCAAAAAGAAAAAAGATTTTTAGACGGTGGTCATTACGCCTACCTCTGAGAATCCTAACAAACCAAAGACAAGTGACGACGTAAAAAAACACCTTATTAAAAGTATAGACCCTATCAAGGTTGGTTTTAAGCCTGAACGTCTCATCAGGCTCTCTAATAAGAGGGTCTGTATAGAGACATCAATTGACACGGATATCGATAAGATTGTATCCTCGGACGAATTTAAGAAACATGGGTTACGTGCCCAGAAAATGACTAAACTAAATCCGCGACTCGTAATTAAGAACGTGGGTTCAGTAGTTCAGTACAGATAACGATGTCTTGGCGGCGATCATTGCGATCAATGCTGAAATCGACGTGAATGCACTGAAGTTCATTGGGAAAGCTGGCCCGAGAAACAAACATGTGCATCATGTTATAAGAGGTCGCGCCAAAAGATCAAAAGATCTTGCTGCAAAGCAAACTCTTCATTGGATGGCACGCTTGTGTAGTTGAAGACTACTTAAATATTTAAAGGCGCTACAAGTGCCAAAAGATCGGGCACTTCGCAGAGGACTGCAAGAGTAAGGATGCATGTAGTCACTGCAGTGGTGAACATAGGTATGAACACTGCCCTAATAAGACTGAAACCCCTAGATGTGCTAACTGCGTACATGATGGTTTGAAAGGTGCACAGGCTGCTCATGCAGCGAGAGACACTGGATGTCCACGCTATAAGAAGAGGCTTAGTACATTTATAGGGAACAATGATTATGGTTGTTAAACCTTATATCCCCCTAGTACAGGCGAACGTACAATATTCGAGGTTGGCTACGCAGGAGTGCATAAGTCTTGCGAGAAGAGAGAAGGTGGACATACTGGCTCTTCAAGAGCCGTATAACTATCTGAACTCGCAATCAGGAGCATATATAATCCCTAATATGGCTGGAGTCCAAGTGATCTCGATCACTGACTCTAGAATATATGCTGCCGTAGTGATTGTAAATCCAAGACTGAAAGCTCTCAAGTTAGTTCAGTTTACAAACGCTCACCAAGCCTTCTATGAACTAATTATTGGACAGCAAGTGGTCGTAATAGGCTCAGTTTACTGTGCACCAAGCAATCAGTTAGTATCTGACTTGCAACCTTTAACAGTTGCAGTCAGGGCACTGAAGGACCGGCATCAGATTGTGTGTTGCGATGCAAATGCTAAGACGGATGTCTGGTTCTCGGGGACTGAGGACCCAAGAGGGCAATTGTTCACCGATTTCATCATCGAGAGTGATCTCCATGTTGTTAATCAGGCTGGCAACCCCAATACATTCAGCAGTACTAACGGTGAAAGTAACATTGACGTTACGCTAGCCAATGACATTGTGCTTAGGCACATTGAAAGCTGGAAAGTTAGACCGGGCGAGATCAATAGCGATTATCGCCCGATATTTATTAAGTACCTTCTGAACGATTCAATTAAAGAAATAAAATCAGGTTATATATTCAAGCATGGAAACTTTGAGGCCATAAGGCTAGGTGTACGTGACTTAATCGCCACCATAGACTCGATACCTTGGATACCAAGCATAGAGCGCGTCGATATAATAGTTGACTTGTTGACAACCGGAGCTCAAACACTTCTGGAGAACTTTGTTCCTAGAAGAAAACTGTATCAAGGTACACAGGATTGGTAGAATGAGAGACTCGATCGGCTCAGACAGGAAGTACAAAAGCTCAAGCGCCTAGCGCAACGAGCTAGCAACCAGCCTGACCAAGAAGTGCACCAACGCAACTATGGTCGGACCTTAGGAAAGTATCAGGTTGAAATGCGGAAAGCGAACGATGACCCTTGGAAGCGTTTCGTTGAGGAGGACTTGACAGAAAACTCATGAGGGTGACCTATAAAATGGCTGCGAACAAGCTAGGTAAAACCCCGCCACTAAGCAGTATCCACTTAGGTGGTGGTGTATATACGGAGGATACCATAACGTCTATGACGGCTCTGCTAAATGCCTTGATGCCAGATGTCTCTCCTGCTACGAACCTTGAAAGTCACAAAGTCATCAGGCAGGAGACGTGTAGACCTGCTACTGGGTGTGGCGACTTGTCTCCTGAGCTCTCTGATGAGCTGATGAAGGACCTCATTGCGTGTGTAGCAAAGAAGAAGGCCCCGGGTCTAGATGAGATCCCGGGGCAGTTCATTAAGTGTACAGCGGATCTCATGAGTAACTTATTACGAAGGTTGTTTGAAGACTGCCTAGCTCTAGGGTATTTCCCGAAAGCATGGAAATGCGGCAATTTAAAGGTTATTCCGAAAGGAATACAAAAAGATTGCCTGAACCCAAGTCATATAGACCGATTTCCCTACTTCCTGAGTATGGGAAGCTTTTTGAGAGACTGCTTGTACATCTGTTACATAATGACAAACCAGATCTTCACAACGCCAACCAGTTTGGATTCGTGAAGGGTAAGTCAACTACGCATGCTTTGAGAGAACTCACCTCTCTTGTCAGCGGCTCGAGAGACAAGTATGTTATTGGTATCTTTCTTGACAAAACCGGTGCCTTTGACAATCTTTGGTGGCCTAGCGTCATCAAGAGACTCACTGACATCGGGGTTAACAACAAGATCCTGTAGGTGTTACACAGCTATCTGCAGGACCGAAAAGTAGTCTTCTCCATGGGGGAGACTACTGTACGTAAAGAACTAACCAAGGGCTGCCCGCAAGGGTCAGTCCTTGGTCCATTAATGTGGAATTTAGTCATGGATACCCTTCTAGAGAGATTGGATGCGCAAGGCGCCAAGGTCATTGCGTACGCAGACGACATACTGGTCTTAGTGAGTGGGGACAACAGGATTCGTCTCGAAGAGAGTGTCAGAGAAGCACTGGTAGAGGTTGAAAGTTGGGCGAGTGATAATAAACTTGCCTTTTCTGTTAATAAAAGCACATACATGCTTCTCAAAGGCAAGTTAAGTAGAGACCCTACTGTTAAACTTTATGGAAAGAACGTGAGACGTGCTTACTCTACTAAGTATCTCGGCATTATCTTAGATGACAAACTCCTGTTCACTCAGCATATAAACTATGCCGTGGACCGGGCAAGGACGCTATTTATAGCTTTAAGGCGCTACATGAAACTAGGATGGGGACGTCCCCCTGACGGACTTTATACTATTTACGTGAGAGCCGTTATCCCAATAGTAACCTATGGTTGTCTTGTCTGTAGTCATAGAGCTAGCCAGTCTAGAAATACCAGGAATCTAACAAGCCTCACGGCTTTTTGTGCTAAGGTGCACTTAGTTATAGAAGAAAAAATGGCAAAAGTGGAACTGAGAACCAGACAAGTTACCGTAGTGTGTGGTACGGAAATTACTCTCCCAAACTATAACTCACTGCGTGAAGCATAGGACCGAGAAGGGATCGGTCACTTATAAATTACTTCCTGAAGTGCGTGACCAGCGCAGAGTTACACCGTGTACGGCGGGTCTCATGCAGATCTTAACCGGGCACGAAGACTTTGTCAGTCACCTCTACAGGATTCGAAAGGCGAATAGCCCTATGTGCACTTCGTGCAATAGGGTAGACGATCCCCTTTATCGGGTGTATACATGCATTCGCTTTGACGTAGCAAGAGACACGATAATAGCAAAACTTCCAGTCTGTCCGTTGGATCCCAATGAGCTTTTTGCTCAATTGGAGGACTTAGCAGACTTGGAAGCATTTACCAGACTTGACAGAATAAGTTAATGGCTTATACGAGTTCCAGGTGGGCCTATTGAACCCAGTGAGCTATTCACTCAGCTGGCGGATTTGGTAATACTGGAATTCATATTATGAATATTAACATGACGCGCAAAGCAACTGAAGCTAAGCAAGAAACAAAGCACCTAATGTAGATAAGCATAATCACTTAGGCAAGCTGCGTATTTTATTTTATATAGATATCTAAGTGAATTAGATATAAGCTAGTAATAGTATTTTATTTTAATTTAAACTCAACAATGGTTGAAACTGGTTATCGCTAGTGGTAGCGACCCGCCTCCTCGTGGCTAGGGATGGGTACTCCACTAGGAGTAGCTAAGAGGTCGATAGTGTATTTAATAATGTAAAGAGGGTCAAAATACCTCTAGAATTTTATGTATATTTGTACTTTAATAAACGGTGGCGTATTGAGAATTACCCTCGGGTGACACTCTCACGTTTTTTGCCAAGGGAACGGGCTTGGAAAAATTAGCGGGGAAAGAAGACCCTGTTGAGCTTGACTCTAGTCTGACACTGTAAAGAGACATGAGAGGTGTAGCATAAGTGGAAGATATTATATCTTTTAGATAACCAGTAGAACATGGTTTACAGGTTAACAATTTCGATGATGAGGCTCAAAGTTGTATGTAGACGACTTACGTACCTGACGGGATGTTGTACTCAGTAGAGCAGTTTTCACGCTGCGATCTGTTAAGTCTCAGCTTTAAGTTTGGGGATTCGTTTTTCTATTTAAACGAAAACCTCAGTTTATATATTGTATTGTGTATTGTTACTTTTATAATATTATATTGTTGCATATAATACAATCACACATACATAACATATTACAAAAATATATCTTATTTTTAATAAGATATTTAATTTTTTTTGTATATATGTAAGATGCAGATTCGGGCTTGCTCCAACTTATTTAGAACCACTGATACAAACCACTAGAGAAAGAAACCAAATTCGGTGGTGGGTATTGGTAATCACGATTTGCTAAGCTGCATTTATTATGGAGTCAGGGCTAAGTACTGGAAGTCCTTCCTCCCGCGGGCCGCCTCCCGGGTAGTGAACACGCCAGGAGCAGAGCTTGACTGGCCCATTCGGATGTGATGATATAGTAATGAGTGTAGATACAATTAGCGTTCATTACTCGTGGAGTACCTGCCCAAGTCTAGGACTTGGGAGTCACCTGTTCAACCT
Source organism: Stenolophus ochropezus (assembly GCA_035578165.1). NCBI lineage: Eukaryota > Metazoa > Arthropoda > Insecta > Coleoptera > Carabidae > Stenolophus > Stenolophus ochropezus. Next base: position 2,037,018 of record JAQOWZ010000031.1, on the reverse strand, counting down.
TCTTTCTATGTTAAGAGTTCTTGTTCATGCAATTGTTGTAACTTGAATAACAACGTGTGTTTTATAACATTTACGGGAACGCGTCTTAATGGTCCGATCCAACGCTGACGGAGAGAGAACAAGAGGACGCCGCTGTCAGGTCAAGGAATGTGAAATGTTTATTATGATATCTTTATAATACATGTATTAATAAATATTACAAATATCTACAGCTTTTCAAAAGTATAAATCATATCTAAATTATAAACAAAGATAGTTGACTTTCAATTACGTACGGTTATTACATTTGTTTAAATCGTTAGGGAGGACGGTAATCAATTTATTTATTATTGAACTAAAAAAAATATCCCTCTATAGATTTGCAATTTGAAGTTGAGTGCTGAAGGATTTATTAAAATTACAAAATTACAAAATAAAAACCGAATGTATTTTAATAAATATTTTGAATAAATCAAATCTACAAATTGTACACAAGTTAAAATTAAGATGAAAAATAAGAAGTACCTATCACATTTAGTTAATAATATTGTAAAAGGCAATACTCTTTCAACTTTAGGAAGTAGGTATTATATTACTTCAATTTGATTATTTATGCGTTGACAATTTATGATGTATGAGTGCAATATTATGAACCTGCATAATATGAAATGAATATAAATTTTTCCACTGAAATAACTGATATTTGATGAATATTTAAAAAGCCAAATTAGGTACTGTTATTGAAATATACAGCAGTTAGTAGTCAGAGTCCGAGAAAGAAAGATCTAAATAATAATAACGATTTTGGTAAATAAATAATAATTATTATTTTTGTTAAAACCCTTGCGAATTTTTTTTAATAACTCGTCTTTCCACGATCCGAAAGTCGATCTATTTAAAATAGGTCGGTTTGGCAAGAACTCACATTTTTATTTCATTGTAGTGTTTGGTAAAATTACCATCCATTACAATTGGTGAATGCAGTTTTTGGGGTATTATCGCCAAATAAGAGTAGTAGTAGTAAATATTTTATTTGTTACCTTTCGGTGTTCAAATTTCTACATTATCTATATTTTACATTTCATGTGGTATTTACATTATTATAACTTAGTATTTAATCTACTTATATATACTTTCTTCATCCAATCTGTGTCTGGGTTTTCGTCGTGTAGTATCTGTTGTGTAGATTTGTCATTTCTCAGGTTTTTGCTGCAGTCTCTTCTTAAGCGATTTATTGTCTCAAAGTCTCTCCCACATATTCTGCATTGTCTGTCTTCGTCTCCTATCCAGTATTTATTCCTTTTTTCTTCGTTTCCCGTTCTAAATATTGCGATTATTTTTAAATTTTTGTTTTCTGTTGTCAAGTATAGAGGTTTGCTTATAATCAGTAAGTATTTATATACCCCAAGTATTTGAAAGTTTTTACTTTTTCTATTTCTTTTCCTTCCCATGTCCACGTTTCTTTTGTTTCCCTACCTCTTCCTTTATTGAAAACAACAATCTTGATTTTTTCTGTGTTTAACACCATGTCTTTTTTCTTTAAGTATATCATTAGTCTCTTCATTATGGAATCCATTTCTTGTTTTGTTTTCGCAACTATTGCCAGGTCGTCGGCATACGATAATGTCCAAAACTTTTTGCTCCCAATTACTATGCCTCCTGTCTGTCCTTTAGTAAAGTGAGCTTCAATGTCTGCCATGTAAATTGAGAAAAGAATAGGACTTAATGGGCACCCTTGCCTAACTCCGCACGTTGTCCAAAAATCATCTCCTTCTTCTCCGTCTATTTTCACCGAACTTATGGTTTCAGAGTATATTTCTGCTATTCTTTCTACTAGGTTTTCTTCGATGCCAGATTTCGTCAATATGTCAATCATCTTTTTCCTATTTACAATATCGAATGCTGCCTTCAAATCTGCAAATAGTACATATAATTTTCCCTTTTTTTTGCTTATTTCCTTCTGTATTGCATAATTTAATATATAGATGTTATCAATTGTACTTCTTCCTTTTCTAAAGCCTGCTTGGTTATCTTGTAGTATATTTCTCTCTTCTGCTTCTTTACTTAATTTCTCCTCTAAGATCATGGCGTATATTTTGTATGCCGTGTCTAGCAGTGTTATGCCTCTGTAGTTTTTAGTTTCTTCTCTGTCTCCGTTTTTGTGTATTGGACTAATAATACCTTTTCTCCACCTTTGTGGAAAGCCTTTTCCTTTCCAAACATTATTTATTATTTTTGTAAGTCTATCGACTGCTTCGTTTGTTCCGTATATCCAAGCCTCGTTCTGTATTCCGTCTTCGCCTGCGGCTTTTCGTTTTCTTAGTTTCTGTATTTGTCGTCTTACATCACTTTCTGTTATATCTGTCTTTATACTATGTGTGGCTTGTGTTTCTTATGATATAGTATATTTTTCATCAGTTCCGTTTAACTGAGTCATAAAGTATTTTCTCCAAGTGCTCATTGGTATGTTTTTGCTGACTGTGATATGGTTTTTTCTTTCTGAATTAATATATTGCCAGATATCTGTTTCATTTGATATATTTCTTATTTTTTCCTCTTCTCTTTTTTGTTCTAGTTTCTGCTTTGTTTTGCATAATTCTCTATATTCTTTTCGCTCCTTTAGAAAGTCTTCTTTCCTTCCCGTGCCTTTTCTCCAGTTCTTCTGTAAGTTTCGAACTAAATTTCTTTTGGTTCTACATTCGCAGTCCCACCAATTACTTTTTCTGATATTATCTTTTTTCTTCCAAATTTTCTTTGTTAATGAGCTGTGTATATTTTCTCTCAGTTCGTCTAGAGCTTTGTACCAGTCGTCTTCTTCAAATATTTTTTCTTTTAATTTTTCTTGATACTTTTTCTTGCCTTCTTCAGACCAATCTATTCTTATTTTTTCTTCTGTTTTTGTTTTTTCACTAAAGTTTTCTAATTCTATGACAAGTGGCTGGTGATCAGATTCTATTCTATCTGTTACTGTGAAAGATATTATTTTATCCATTGCTTCTTCATTTGCAATGCCGTAGTCTATAACTGATTCTCCGTTTGGGCCAATATAAGTAAATTCCCCTTTTTCGTCTCCTGTCGTATGTCCATTCAATATTTTCAGTCCATTTTCTTCCACGAATTCTAGGAGTTTTTCTCCTTCGCTGTTAATTATTTTGTCTTTTGATGACCTGTTTTTTTCAGATCCATCTCTAGTATCAATAATTTTTCCTTCTTCCCCTATTCTGGCGTTGAAGTCTCCTCCTAATAATAAATTGTATTCATGTCTGTCCTCTGTTTCTTCTATTTGCTCTTGTATGAGTTTTATTTCTCCTTTACTGTATGTTGTTATTATTTTCCATTTTTCTCTTCTATTAGTAATGTTCGTTCTTGCATTTGGTCCATACTTCTTCCCTCTGGTAGTTCCTCTAATGTGTTTCTGACCCCCGTTATTATTCCTCCTTTAGCTCTTCCCTTTTTATGTTCTCTATTTGCATATACGCATTTCCATTTAAATTTATTCGGAAGTTTGGTTTCCCATTTCGTCCAGTCTTTCTCTTCTATCCATGTTTCTACTAGCCCGATAAAATCAAATTCTTCTATAAAATTCCAAAAATCGTTGTCCTTATTCTTTAAGCCGGCGATGTTCCAAAATCCTATTTTAGTTCGATCTGTGTTATTCAGCGCGCTTATTTTGAGTAGTTTTTTGGATCTTCCTCTTTTGGTGGTGCTGTTGGCGCCGTTTCTCTGTAAGTGGATCCTGTTGCGCTGCCTTTAATTGGTCTTTCATCATATCTACTATAGCTGCTTGACCTTTGACGGTCCCTATAATCAGGAGTATGTGTTATTGGTTTCTGTCTCTTCATTTCTTGTCTTTAATTGCATGATGCATTTTTTTGAGGTCCTCTTTCCTTTGTTTCTTCTTCAACTTTTTCTTCTGATAGTTGTCTTTTCTTTTCGTTTTTTTCGTGCAACGTTCTTATTGCCTCTTCTTTTTTAATTGGTTTACCGTCAACATATAGCTTGTTGTATTTTATTATTGCGTGTTTGCCCTCTTTACGCATCTCTTTCATTAATGGTAATAACCGCTTCATTTCTTCTGCTACTTCTTTTGGGAAGTCTTCTGATATTACGATGTTTGTTCCTTTCAATAACTTTGTATTTGTTAAAATATCTATTACCTTCCTTCTTGAAGTAAATCTTATTAAAACTGGTCTATTCTTGCGGTCCTTTTTAACTCCAATTCTATATATGTTGTCTATCTCAAAGATGGATATATCTACTTTTAATTTTTGGGTAATTAAATCTAGGCATTCCTTCTCGAGTTCATGTCTACTTGTCTCTCTTTCCAATAATCCGAATATAACAATATTTTTTTGTCTTTTACTGCGCTCTAGTTCTGCCCACCGTTCTTCGTGGTCGATTAATATTTTCTTATGATCATCAAGGGCGTCTGCTGTCATTATAAACCTGTCTTGCATTGTCTTTTTTATAAATGCTATGTCAGTTTTTAAATCTGCTATCGCTTCTAATATTTTTGTTTCCATGTTGTGCTACTAGCTCTATCTGTGCGTTCTAAATAGTAGCTTAGCGTCGGTAATTCAGTTATTGTGACTGTCCTACTTAATTCAAACAGTCACCTGTAAAAACCGCTGGCTAGATGTTACTATTAGACGCTAGATGTCGCTACTAGGTCGCTGCTTCGCTAGGATTTGATATGACATGTAATATGACACCTAGATAACCTATAAGTTGTATGAACTTACTTTTATCTTAATATCCTGTTTATCGTTTCTAAGAACCTTGCCTCCACAATATCACAACATCCACAACTTGTAACTACTGCGAAGATACAAGAATCACTTATTTTTGTTTAATTTTGCTCCTTAAAGATTGACAAAACTATTTAGCCACTACACTAGCTCTTCACTCTACCACGTCTATTTCTATTCTTCGCCAATTAAGAGTAGTTACTACATCTGATTTACTCGCGAGTATTTTGTGTATCAAAATCCAAATCAAAATTTTGGACCAAATTACAATCAATATCAAGGCTACAGAGAGCCTGGGTCATTGAACCATTACATGTACAATGCTAACTCATCATATAAACCAAGAAATAGTAGTAACTTTAATAACCGACATTGGACTTAGCCCAAAAATACTAGTAGAAATTTCACAACTCTGAAGAGTAATTTAAACGAGGAACCCCTCTCGTTCAAACCTCAACATGGGAGGACATCTCAGTAAAGTCATCGTCTTCGCCCAATATTCTTATTCCATAATTAAATTCACGAAATTCAGTGCCAAATTCCATCTCTCTCCACATGATTAAAATATGACAATAATAAGAGTGCCATAACGGAAAAAAAACGGAATACAAGTCTTTTTTAACCTGCAATTAGAGTGCCTTGGCAGAAAGAAGTGAATAAAAGTATATTCCTTCTGTCAAGGTACTCTAATTGCAGGTTAGAAAATGACTTCTATTCGGTTTTTTCCGTCATGGCACTCTTATTATTGTCATATTTTATTCAAATTAATATAAAACTTCAAATGCATTTTTCTCAAAAAAATCGTTATGTTAGGGTATGATAATATTATATCGTTGAATTCAGAATAAAATTCTCTATTGAACAAACAAATAAAAAATATAGGTTCACATTTAAAATAAGAAAGTTGGGACTCGTATTTTGAGAACCACTGGTTTAATAAAAAAATTGTTTATCTCATGTTAATAGTGTTGTAAAATAGAAATTGTTTGCTAATTTAACCGACCTCGTAGCTCTTACAGTATATATATATATATATATATATATATATATATATATATATATATATATATATATATATATAGTATTTACGGATAGTGCAGTAGTTGTTTCCGCTGTTTTTCTTCATTCTTGTGAGGCAAAGCGTGTGCTTGAAAAAGTCATCGTATTCCCATCCTGTGCACGAGCGGAGTGAAAGTCTCGATAGATTGCGAGTCCCTATATTACTAGAGCAGGAAAAAGCTAGTGATCGCGTTACCACTATCGGGATAAGTTTGGATAAATTTCGGCCTAAAATAATCTTTGAATCCGGTTGGAATCATTTTGAATTCGCGAGCCACGAGACTGGATTTGGCCTATTTTTCTCTTTCAACCAGGATCCAGCAAGGATAGTTCGGTCCGATTGCACTTTGCGTTCGTTCTTTTCCTCACCCTATAACATCGTGTGCGTAAATGTGAGCGAGCAGTGCAGGGTAAAACATTTTTTTCCTGAACCGAATAAATATATATATTTTATTTATTATTTCTTTACAGTCTTTTTTTCTTGGAAATCGGCCGGTCGCATTGTGTCTAAGCGAGCGATCACCACTGGAGTTGGAATCCGTACCTTGGACATTTTTCTCCACTGAGATACCCGTGGCCGTCGTCACTGGAAGCCTGCGAGTTAGACGTCTCTAGCGTTACATAGAGTGGCGCCCGAGATTTGGCAATAAGTAGCGCGACAGCGTTTATATATTTTATTATACCGTAACCTGTCGACTAATTCCGGTGCTTTTGCACCAGTTCTTGTTTTGCAGGCTGTGGCGGCGTACTGTACGTTGTGTGACGCGAAGATATCGCCGTAGGCCGTCACCCCTCGCCGAGTACGATTAGCCCAGTCGACACCTACGCCGAAACCCGAATTGTCAACGCGGATGTGCCTGGAGTCCGATGAACAAGTCGGAGAGAAGTCCCGTAAATGGGGATTCCAATTTAATGGGAAAAGTGATCCCATCTGGTTCCTCGAGAGGATCGAAGAAGTAAGGCTGGGTACCAGCTTCGTCAACGACCAGTTGCTGTCGGCACTGCCATTGTTGCTGAAGGACCAGGCGTTGTTGTGGTACCGCAACAACAGATCGTCGTGGAAATCATGGGCAGAATTCGAGCGGGCGTTCCGACGGTACTACTTGCCTCCCCATTATATGGACGATCTTGAGGACAAGAAAAAAGCCCGCAAACAACGAGACGGGGAACCCTGTCGCGAATATGTGGAAGAAGTGAGGAGGATCTTCACCAACCTTGACCCCGAGATCCAAGTCCTCATCGACGAGGATAGTTTTTCAGACCTCGACGGCCTGCTGGGGAAGATAGAGCAGGCGGAGAGGAAGTTTGCTCTGCTTCGCGAGAAGCGGGATGCGCAGCGGCGAGGTTAGTTATACGAACCGAAACCGTGTCCTAAGATCTATCATATGTTTTAGCTGTGCGGAACCCGGCCACATCAGTCGCTTCTGCCCGAAACCACGCCGGGTTTACTGCTACATATGCAAGAAACCTGGCGTGCGCACCGGTGAATGTTGCCGTAGGCCGGAGACGGGAAACGAGAACCGGGCTGCAATGAACCGAGGCCAGAGCAGCTCGAGCCGGTAGGACTTTAGGCCGTCGTCGCGGGGTTACCGATTGTTACTGCCCTCGAAAGCGACGATCAGCGACTGTACATACAGGTAACAATTAAGGACCGAATAATCACTGCGTTAGTCGATACTAGCGCGGTGTACACATATATTGACGAGCCCACGTCCAACTTGCTGTGCCAGGAAGGCCTAGTGGTGGAGCCGACAGCACACACCAGAGCTCGCACAGCAACAGGAGAGTTGGTGACCGCAGTAGGTGAGCTACGGACATGCTGCGAAATTGATGGCAACAATTATCAAATACGACTGATAGCGTTGCCTGGTCTAACGTCTCTGATGGTACTAGAAATGGATTTCCTACGAGGAATCGACGCGACGTTAGCAATCAAGGAGGGTCGGATAATGAAAAACGTGTCTGAGGTCGAACCAGCTGAATTAGCAGCTGCTGACCACGAAACGTGCAGCAACAGGGTAAGTGATGATGTAACCCTTGTGACGTCGCCCCATGAGTCAGTGGCGACAGTGCTAGCACCGATAGGACACGCCGTGAGCGAACGTAGACGTCTGGACGAATTTCTGGCTCAGCAACTGCCCAAGGTAACTGAGAACCGTGGTGTTACGTCTTTTGCTGAGCACGTCATCAAGCTAGAGGATTCAACGCCACGAAAGCAACGCTATACACCCCGCAACCCATTAATGCAAGAGATCATTAACGCAGAAATCGACAAAATGTTGGACGACGGGGTAATCGAAGAGTCTGACAGTCCATGGTCCATTCCGACAGTGATTGTGAAAAAGAAAGACAAAAAACATCGGTTCTGTATAGATTTCCGGGTGGTAAACTCTGCGTCCGCATCAGATGTGTACCCGTTACCACATATACAGGCGACGTTGGACAAGCTACGCGGGGCGAAATACTTCACAACTATCGACCTGAAGAACGGTTATTGGCAAGTACCATTGTCCAGGGAAAGCAGGCCAATAACAGCATTTACAGTGCCTGGACGCGGTTTGTATCAGTTCCGTGTCATGCCGTTTGGACTGCATGCTGCACATGCAACTTTCCAGCGACTTCTCAACCAGGTAATCGGCCCCAGGATGGAACCATTTGCGTTTGCATACCTCGACGATATAGTCGTAGCGAGCAAAACGTTCGAGGACCACCTGCAGCACCTTCGGCAGGTATTCGAGCGTCTGGCCGACGCGAATCTACGAGTGAATCCGGATAAATGCCATTTCGGAGTGAAATCGATTCGTTATTTGGGACACGTAGTGGATGGGGATGGCATTCACACAGATCCGGAAAAGGTGGCCGCAATTCGTGACATACCCGCACCAACCTCGGTGAAAGGAGTGCGACAGTTCCTTGGCGCCGCATCCTGGTATCGTCGTTTTGTACCAGAGTTTGCAAAATTGGCTGCACCGCTGACAAAACTCACACACAAGGCTCAACTGTGGATTTGGAGCGAAGAACAACAGAACGCGTTTGAAGGGATCAAACGCGCGCTAACAACAGCTCCCGTCTTGACCTGCCCGGATTTCTCAAGACAGTTCACGCTCCAAACCGATGCGTCCGACCTGGGAGTAGGAGCGGCCCTGATTCAATACGACAAAGACATTCCACACGTGATAGCGTACGCCAGCCGAGCATTGAATGATAGAGAGAAGAATTATTCAGTGACTGAGAAGGAGTGTCTGGCCGTAGTCTGGGGAATCGACAAATTCAAGCCGTACATAGAAGGTTACCATTTCGTGGTATGACCGACCATCAAGCCTTGAAGTGGTTGAGTAGCATCCGCAGCTCCTCGGGACGGCTTGCGCACTGGGCTCTGTACTTACAGCAGTTTTAATTGGATATGGTATATCGAAAGGGTAAGTACAACCAGCTGGCGGATACGCTGTCACGCAACCCAGTGGAACCAGCACCGGCGTTAATGAGCTTAGGGAACGGCGATATCACATGTAGTGACTTAAGGCAATAGTAAGTGTATTGTTTTTATTATTGTTATATTGTATGTTGAATGTTATTTATTTATATTTATTTATATTTATTTTTTATATATTTTTGATCTGTGACTATGTTCACCCTCCGGGATGGAGGGGCGGAGGGGAACAGTATAAAAGCTCGGTCATTGACCGACTCGTGGCTTTTTAAAAAAGTTTTTTTGTGAGACGCGAATAAAGAAGTTAGTTGTGATTTCGTGTTTCATTTCAAGTTGTGTTTCAGAAAATCCGTAAGGTAGGTGCATATATTTAGTATTTACGGATAGTGCAGTAGTTGTTTCCCATGTTTTCCTTCATTCTTGTGAGGCGAAACGTGTGCTTGAAAAAGTCATCGTATTCCCATCCTGTGCACGAGCGGAGTGAAAGCTCGATAGTTTTCGAGTCCCGATTACTAAAGCAGGAAAAAGCTAGTGATCACGTTACCACTATCGGGATAAGTTTGGATAAATTTCGGCCTAAAATAATCTTTAAATCCGGTTGGAATCATTTTGATTTCGCGAGCCGCGAGACAGGATTTGGCCTGTTTTTCTCTTTCAACCAGGATCCAGCAAGGATAGTTCGGTCCGATTGCACTTTGCGTTCGTTCTTTTCCTCACCCTATAATATCGTGTGCGTAAATGTGAGCGATTTTATGGCAAATTTGTAAAAAAAAGTATGATCCAGGCCAAGAGTATTACCACAGCCACATCCAGATAATTGTTTTAAATAATATGCACTGAAGTATTTCTTCAAGGTTGATGATAATAGAATTCAAGTTTGTAAATCTTATTGTCTCAATACTCTTGATATCAGTTCTTACAGGATTTGATATTTTTTAAAAAAATATTTATCAAAATACAGGGTCACCAAAATCTGCCGTGGGTGGTAAACATACTAAAAAAGTGACAGCTGTAGACAAAATAAAGGAACACATAAGTTCGTTTCCTAGAATGGAAAGCCATTAATACCGAGCTAATACAAATAAAGAATATCTTGAACATCATCTCACGCTAAATAAGAGACAATAAGAACTTGTATCAAAAATTTATTAACGCAAATTTCAACATTGCCTTTTTCAAATCAAAGAAAGACAGGTGTGACTTTTGTGACGAAATAAAATGTAGTTCTATTGTAATGTAACGTAAATATTAAAGTATACTGTTTATTATAAGTAATTAGAAATTTCGTATATCATATATAAATATCATATATAGCTCACTCAACATTTGTTCAATTATCTTGTTTTGCTCACTTGACATTTATTCTGTTATCTTATGTTTTCTATTCCCACGAAATGACTCAGTCTTGTGACTGACTATTCCCAAAATATTACGAATTTGTATTGCTAATCTGTATTTGTATAAATGATATTAAATTGTATATATTCCATTTTATGTAGGAGCAAAAACAGTGATAGTTAGAGCTCTGAGAGTCGTCGTCTAAGTATTTCAACTGAAATATATATTTTATTTGTACATCACCAACTGCTTCTTATTACAAAAATCAAAACCTATCTCTTTGATCCTCGAGAAACATTACATAAAATTGGAGTCAAAGGTGAGATGTACAAGAAGAAGATCGATTTCACCGAGTATTCTATATTTGTGTTCGTTTAACTTAATTGTTTTACACAAATCGATACTCCCAACCATTGTCTTCGACGATTCCTGTACATCATCGTCCGAGCTAGTGCCAAGCCGACCAATTCCGAGGTTTTCGAGCCCATCTCCAGGACATCAGAGCAGATCAACATCAATCAAAATCAGCTTAGAAGCCACCACAAGCAGTCAACACCACAAAGCCTTGCCATGCAACTATTTCTGTAAGTCACATCCTCAATATTATAATTCAAACTCACATCAAATCCTAAATATTTTTATTCATTAAACTATTTAAAATGACTGAAACTAAAGAGAATATTACTCACTATATTTCCCTCGAAATTGGTGAGGAAACAGTGTTGTTCCTAGTGGATTTTCGTTTGTACTAAAGGAGTAAATAAAATTGTACAGTTTTGTAACAAATTGTACATTGTCGCCATCTTTCCAAGGTCTTTTAATCTAAGTCTGTTTTTTTTTTAATAAATCACAACTATAAACTTCAATATACTTCTATTATATATTTATATGTAATAAATATAATAAAAAAATAGCATTCTGTGAGTATAAATTACTAAATATAAAACAAAAAAAAAACTAACCTAAATAAATACTCTGTGGTAAATATAATACAAGATACTGCATCAGTCAGGTACATTTTTTTGGCGATCTTGATTAAGATCGCAGCGCCGAAACGGTGGGTTAAGAAGCTGTCAGATAGACATAGATAAATTCAGATCTTTATTTATCCACGAAATACACTGTAGAACACAGCAATAAAAATTTGATTGACATTATAACACAGAAATAAATATACTGAACAAAAATTACTAGATATCAATACTTTTGGGTGTCCAAATTTAAAAATTTAGTTTCTAGCTCTACATTATTAAATTATATTTGATATTTGAACACAAAATGTACAAAACTGGAACTGTTTTCGTAATGTAGTACAGTTGTACATTTCGATACTCTGATGTACACAATTTTGTACAATTGTACACCCAAGAACAACACTGTGAGGAAATGATTTTCAAATTCGAAGGAAATAAAAGCAGATTATACGAATTTATAAATAATTGTTCAAAGGCTACGTCCCTTGTCAGACCAGAAATGCGAAGTATTCTTTTAGCAATAATCGAGACAAAATTAATAGATAATGCTAGTGTAATAGTTAGGAATAGGAATTTTGACGATTGGGAAACTTTGAAAACTCACCTTTTGGACGCATATTCAAAAAAAGAACTACGAGTTAATGGCAGTTAGAATTAAATTCATGTAGGCAATCTCATAATGAAAGTTTGCTAAGCTATTCCAACAAAATTAAATCTTGTTATATAAATCTAATCAATTCCATTCACACGTCATTAGCAATAGATGAAAGAAATATTGCAACAAATTTAATAAAAAATGAAGCTCTCAAAGTGTTTTTCGACGGGCTAAACCCTCAAATTGCTCCCATAGTTAAGTTTCAAAACCCACCCACACTTGAAATTGCGGTATCGATCGCACAACAAGAAAAACAAAATCAAAAGTCAAGGCAAGAAATACAAAAATATCAAAAAATTAGTTCATCAAACACAAAATTCTGCACATATTGTAATAAACCGGGACATACTTCATTTAATTGTCGTAACAAAAAAAACTTTAGACCTTATCATATTGTCAGACATATAAACAACTACCAAAAATCAAATCCAGGCCCATCACGGGCCATAATACTAATAAAAATTATCAGTCTCGGAGCAACAGTCAAAATTCAAATTTAAATTCTTCAAACTCGACAGGCTCTCAAGGTCATTCGGCAACCTTGAGAACAGCCAGCTTTCTTCAGGCCGACTACGACCAATAAATTTCACTGGCATGTCTTCATACATCACATTAAATATTCCCGAACTAAAAAGACCATGCCAATTTCTCATTGACACAGGTGCTAATATCTCCTTAATAAAACTATCTCTCTTAAAGCCAGACGTCATTTGTTACGAAGATAACCCAATTAACCTCAAAGGCATAGACGATGTTAAATCCCCTCAAAAAACTGCCTGTTATACATTATTACATCTAAATCTACCCGACAATAATTCATTTCATATTTTCATGCTATTCTTGACAAATTCCCCATCGAATTCGACGGATTAATTGGTAATGATGTATTAAAATCTTTTAGTGCACGAATTAATTACGATAATGATACTCTGTATTTAAATTCTTTTCCATTGAAATTCCAAATTCTCACACATATCGTTAGCGGTACTGACGCAACGGAAACAATATCTCAAAATATTCAAATAAAAAACTCATTCGAATCAAATACTACACCTGATCTAAATTCCTATCATGACAATTACTCTACCTCTTATACAAAAACAAATTCTATTTCAAATGACAATTCAAAATCAAAAACAAATTTTAAATCACATTCTAATTCAAATTCTCTCTCTTCTAATTCTCCTTTATACGTTGAAAATAATTCCAAATCTAAAATCTTATATAAAATTAATCCACGATGCGAAACTATTGTAAAAGTCAATATCATAAATCCTCTAAATTCAAAACACAACCTTGGTATCACTCCTAACTTAACTATCCTAGATGGTGTTTATCTATGTTCCAGCATAGTTCAAATAAACAGAAATAACAATATTGCTGTCACTTCAATACTAAATACAACTGAGAAAACAATCAATATTAGACAGATAGATATTGCAATCGAACCTTTTGACGTTGACGAAAAATCTGAAAAGAATTATGTCCAAATCAATTCTATTTTAAAAAAAAAATCTGACAATTTTAAATCCGATCGACTCGACAAAATTTCAAATCTTTTAAGTACCTCTCATATGAACGACGAAGAAAGAAATTCAATTATTAAAATATGTCACGATTTTAACGATATATTTTATTTGGAAGGAGATAAAATATCTCATACTTTTGCAGTCATGAATGAAATTCCTACAACATCCTCTATTCCAATCAATACGAAAACATACCGATATCCTGAAGTACATAAAAATAAAGTCACAAAACAACTCGATAAAATGCTAGAACAAAATATTATCTCACCTAATTCTCCTTGAGCTCCCCCGTCTGTGTAGTCCTCAAAAAACTAGACGCCTCAGGTAAAAAAACCACGCGTCGTAATCGATTATAGGAAGTTGAGTGAGATCAGTATAGGTGATTCCTACCCCTTCCTAATATTACTGAGTTCCTAGACCAATTAGGTCACTCCAAATATTTCACAACAATCGACTTAATATCCGGATTCCATCAAATTTCCATGCATCCTAAAGATTGCCGCCAAAACCGCATTTTCCGTTCCATCTGGATATTTTCAATTCAATCGTATGCCGTTTGGGTTGAAAAATGTTCCTGCTACCTTCCCCGGTTGATGATTACGGTACTCGCAGGTATTCAGAATTATAGATGTTTTGTTTAACTTGATGATATTGTCATTCATGGCGGAGATTTGAACACTCATAATAAACAATTTATAGAAGTTTTCGAAAGATTATCAAAATTTAATTTTAAAATTCAGCCAAATAAATGCGAATTTCTCCGAAAAGAAGTGATATATTTAGGACATCTAATAATTGATTTAGGTGTTAAACCCGATCCAAAAAAAAATTCCGCAGTCCATAAACTACGCCATGACTTCTCCTCAAGTTACTTTCAACAACATCTCACCTTCACCAGGAATATTTTTTGAAAACATTGGTAATGTTAAATTTTATGACAATTTTTGGAACTTAATAACATATTTAGACCTATCAAGCTTTAATTCAAAATGTTCTCTACTCCCAAACACATATTCGAAAACTCAACAATTATGTAATCACAACACATATGTTTCCTTCAACCTGTGTAGCAACTCCTTAAACATTCTATCTCACACAATACCAAGTCTCATCGAAAAAAATTTAAGTTTAGAGAAACAAACTAAGAACGAAATTAATATTTCAAGAACCAAACGAGGTTTATTTACCGGATTAGGCTCTGCTTTCAAAATTTTTTTTAGAACTCTTGATTCTTCAGATGCTGAATACTATGATAATATAATAGATAACATATCCACTGACGAGAAACAATTAAATTCCTTGTTAAAAGACCAAATCCAGGTTGTCAAAACTACAATTGAAACAGTACGATTACAAATTTAGAAAAGAACAATGAAATTCAATACAATTTAAAACGAATAGAATATTTTACAAATACTCAAAATCAAAATTATTTTAATTTGAACGCCAAACAGAACATGGAAGAACATTTATCATTTTTACCTTTATTAGCTATGGAACTTGATAATGAATATACTACTACAATCATCACAATTGTGTTCACCACAACAATTTATTAAAGAACTATCCAAAGTTCTAAACCAGTTACCTATATTAACGTCTTTTGCACTCCCTTTATACCTCAAAAACGCTTTTGAACTTTTATCAATTGCAAGAATAACAGCGTACCATTCCAAAAGAATATTAATATTTAAAATTTCGAATCCATTAATTATTCAACAGCCTTACGACTTATTTCACATTATTCCATTACCCACAAAAATTGATAATAACCATCACGTCTTCATTCTAATCAAAATGAGTACCTTGCACTATCAGAATCCAAAACTACGTACATTCCTTTATATAACCTAGACCATTGTCACACCTTGTCGAATGGAATTACCATGTGTCACCTAAATTCTCCCATCTATGCAACGCGGACAAATATAATTTGCGAAACGGAACTTCTACTCAATTCTGACCATATCCCTTCCTCATGCGAGACACGAGTAATATAAATGCCTCTTGAGTCATGGTATAAATTATCTTCATCAAATAAATGGCTATATGTGCTGAAAAATCCAGTTGATATTACCGTTACGTGTAACAATGAGAAACCATTTGATATCGAAATTAAAAATACGGGCATATTAAATCTCAAACAATTTTGTAAGATCTACATCAGTACAACTACATTAATTCTTATAACGAAAATTCATATAAAAGCGAAACCAATATGTATATTCCAAATTTTAACATTACATATGATTAATGTATCAAAACAAGTAAACATAATTTCTCTGAATTAAATTTTTTAAGTACAATACCCTTTAATTAGATAGAGATAGTCTAAAGGTTGCAAGGCATAAACTTGACAGAATTAAGGAAAACTTAGAACAAATCAATCAAAATTGTCAATCATCCCTATTTCGTATATATAGTCTTAACAATTATCAAAGTCTTATTAGTTTATTTAGCCTATAAACTAATCAAAAGATGTAAAAATAAATTTGTAACTATCGAACTACGCACTTCTTATCTGATTACGGTCGCAGTACAATTACAAATTGTATACCTTTTACCATTTGTAAAAAGAAAAATGTAAGCCTCAAAACTGATGTGAGTATTGAATTAAATGAACCCAAACAAGGACACGAAATTATACAACCCAATAGTGAAACTCCATTAAGGAGAAGTGTGCGCTTAGCAAAGTTAAAGGACAATTTATAAACATTTAATAAAAAAAACCCTAGTATTAGTTATTTGCATAATATTATCATAGGTTAAGACTCTTATATGTAAAAGAATTAAAAGAACTCTTTTTAAATTTCAATTATCTTTCGTTCTTTTAATTTTTAGGGGAAAGATGTAATGCAACATAAAATATTAAAATAAATTGTTTATTATAAGTAATTAGAAATTTCTTATATCATATATAAATATCATATATAGCTCACTCAACATTTGTTCAATTATCTTGTTTTGTTAACTTGACATTTATTCTGTTATCTTATGTTTTCTATTCCCACGAAATGACTCAGTCTTGTGACTGACTATTCCCAAAATATTCCGAATTTGTATTGCTAATCTGTATTTGTATAAATGATATTAAATTGTATATATTCCGTTTTATAAAAACTCACCTTTTGGACGTATATTCAGAAAAAAGAACTACGAGTTAATGGCAGTTAGAATTAAATTCATGTAGGCAATCTCATAATGAAAGTGTGCTAAGCTATTCCAACAAATTGAATCATGTTATATGAAATTAATCAATTCCATTCACACGTCATTAGCAATAGATGAAAGAAATATTGCAACAAATTTAATAAAAAATGAAGCTCTCAAAGTGTTTTTCAACGGGCTAAACCCTCAAATTGGTCCCATAGTTAAGTTTCAAAAACCATTCACACTTGAAATTGCGATATCGATCGCACAACAGGAAAAACAAAATCAAAAGTCAAGGCAAGAAATACAAAAATATCAACAAATTAGTTCATCAAACACAAAATTCTGCACATATTGTAATAAACCGGGACATACTTCATTTAATTGTCGTAACAAACAAAACTTTAGACCTAATCATATTGTCAGACATATAAACAACTACCAAAAATCAAATCCAGGCCCATCACGGAAATTTAATCCAAATCAAAATTATTCTAACAACCAAACAAAATTTAGTAATTATCAGGGTTACCTTATTAATGAATGCAAGAAACAAGAATTTAATAATAATAGAAAACAGAACAAACATAATACTAATCAAAATTATCAGCCTCGGAGCAACACTTAAAATTCAAATTCGAATTCTTTAAACTCGACAGGCTCTCAAGGTCATTCGGTAACCTTGAGAACAACCAGCTTTCTTCAGGAAGTCTACGACCAATAAATTTCACTGGCATGTCTTCATATATCACATTAAATATTCCCGAGATAAAAAGACCATGCAATTTTCTCATTGATACAGGTGCTAATATCTCCTTAATAAAACTATCTCTCCTAAAGCCAGACGTCATTTGATACGAAGATAACCCAATTAACCTCAATGGCATAGATGATGTTAAATCCCCACGAAAAAACTGCCTGTTATTCATTATTACATCTAAATCTACCTGACAAATTCCCCATCGAATTCGACGGATTAATTGGTAATAATTTATTAAAATCTTTTAGTGCACGAATTAATTACGATAATGATACTCTGTATTTAAATTTTTTTCCATAGAAATTCAATATCATAAATCCTCTAAATTCAAAAAACAACCTTGGTATCACTCCCAACTTAACTATCCTAGATGGTGTTTGTCTATGTTCCAGCATAGTTCAAATAAACAGAAATAACAATATTGCTGTCACTTCAATACTAAATACAACTGAGAAAACAATCAATATTAGACAGATAGATATTGCAATCAAACCTTTTGACGTTGACGAAAAATCTGAAAAAAATTATGTCCAAATCAATTCTATTTAAAAAAAAAATCTGAGAATTTTAAATTCGATCAACTCGACAAAATTTCAAATCTTTTAAGAACCTCTCATATGAACGACGAAGAAAGAAATTCAATTATTAAAATATGTCACGATTTTAACGATATATTTTATTTGGAAGGAGATAAAGTATCTCATACCTCTGCAGTCATGCATGAAATTCCTACAACATCCTCTATTCCAATCAATACGAAAACATACCGATATCCTGAAGTGCATAAAAATAAAGTCACAAAACAACTCGACAAAATGCTAGAACAAAATATTATCTCACCTACTTCTCCTTGGAGCTTCCCCGTCTGTGTAGTCCCCAAAAAACTAGACTCCTCAGGTGAAAAAAAAAACGGCGCGTCGTAATCGATTATAGAAAGTTGAGTGAGATCAGTACAGGTGATTCCTACCCCTTTCTAATATTACTGAGATCCTAGACCAATTAGATCACTCCAAATATTTCACAACAATCGACTTAATATCCGGATTCCATCAAATTCCCATGCATCCTAAAGATGCCGCCAAAACCGCATTTTCCGTTCCATCTGGACATTTTCAATTCAATCGCATGCCGTATTGGTTGAAAAATGTTCCTGCTACTTTCCAACGGTTGATGAATACGGTACTCGCAGGTATTTAGAATTATAGATGTTTTGTTTAACTTGATGACATTGTCATTCATGGTGGAGATTTGAACACTCATAATAAACGACTTACAGAAGTCTTCGAAAGATTATCAAAATTTAATTAAAAAATTCAGCCAAATAAATGCGAATTTCTCTGAAAAGAAGTGATATATTTAGAACATTTTATTATTGATTTACAAAAAAAATATAAAAATCCGCAGTCCATAAACTACGCCATGACTTCTCCTCAAGTTACTTTCAACAATATCTCACCTTCACCAGGAATATTTTTTGAAAACATTGGTAATGTTAAATTTTATGACAATTTTTGAAACTTAACAACAAATTTAGATTTATCAAGCTTTAATTCAAAATGATCTCTACTCCCAAACACATATTCGAAAACTCAACAATTATGTCACAACACAACACACAAAATTCATAAAAAATTCATCCAAACAAGTTTCAGCTGTTTTTTAATTTAATTATCTCTAAATCATAAAGGCGGCTTCACACGTCCCACAATGGCAAGCTGCAATAAGTGTAAAAAAAGTATTAATAAAAAAAACCCTGGTGTTAAGTGTGCTAAATGCTTGTACTCATCCCATGCTTCTTGTGCAGACATCAAAGCTGAACATTTACAAGTGTTTGTATCCGAAGCTGTGGCCTGGTACTGCTCCATTTGTCGACCAAAGACTCTAAACAACTCCATAATTGAGGACGATGATAACGAAAATGCTAACTATGGGATAAATAAGGCCTCAGCTTCAAATACTGAATTACATAAAATGTTTAACAACTTTAAAATGGAAATTTTAGTTGAAATGAATAGTAAATTCGACGCTCTGATTCAATCAGTCACTTTCTGCAGCAATAAGGTAAGTGACTTTGAATCGGAAATTAAATCTTTAAATGATAAATTAAAATATATCGAGGTGTTAAAAAAAGAAAATGAACTTTTAAAAAGCGAAGTTAAATCATTGTATCACAGGCTTAATGATATGGAACAATATTCCAGAATAAATAATGTGGTCATACAAAACATACCTGAGTCGCGTAATGAAGATGTTTTTAAAATCATTCGTGATGTTGGTGACTGTGTCGGGGTACAAATTGACAATAAGGATATTGATGCAGCCCATCGTATTCCTTCCGCGAGTGCATCGCAAAATAATAAGTCTAAAAACTTAGTTGTTAAATTCATTAACAGAAATACAAAAAATGCATTGATTTCAGCTTGTAAAAATAAAAATTTAACTACAACAGCTTTAAAATTCGAGGGTCCCGAAACTAAAATTTACATTAATGATCAATTAACCACTAATAATAATTCGCTCTTTAGAAAAGCTCGTATTACATTAAAAGAGAAAGGATTTAAATATATTTGGTCAAAAAATTGTAAAATTTATGCCAGAAAAACAGACTCATCGCGTGTTTATCTGGTTCGTGATGATGATGATCTTAATAAATTAATTTAAAATCTTTTCTAATTAAACACATTTTCTCCCTTATGGTACTGTCTATTTATTATCAAAACGTACGTGGGCTACGTACCAAGCTTAATAATTTATACCTCAATTCAACTGTTTGCGAATATGATATAATATGTTTAACAAAAACGAATCTAAATAATACTATAAATGATAGTGAGATCCTTTCAAATAACTATCACATTGTGCGTCGAGATAGATCATCTACATTTTCTCTTAAGTCTGATGGTGGTGGTGTCCTTATTGGTATCCGCAAGCATCTCAACTTCATTATCAAATCTGCATGGTTCAGTGACGCTGAGGATGTGTGGATTTCATTAACAATTAACAATATAAATCTTCATGTGTGCTGTGTATACTTACCGCCCAATAATAACATTATGATTCAAACATTTCTAAATAATTTAGCACTTATCCGTGATAACTGTGTTAATAGTAACTTTTTAATCTGTGGAGATTTTAACCTCCCTCATTTGCAGTGGATACATGTAAATAACAGCCTATCGCCGAGCAACAGCTACAATACTTTGAGTACTGAATTTGTTGACTACATGTGTTACTGTAATTTGTCTCAGTTTAACTCAATTAAAAATCATAATAATAGGATTTTAGATCTGATCATTGCTAATGTTGATGACGTGAAAGTTATTGAGTGTGATTCGCCTCTTGTTAACATTGATAATCATCATCCTCCCCTCGATATATATTTAAATATTTCCATTGACAACAACCTTACCTCTAAGGGTAGGAAATCATACTTATTCCATAAAGCAGATTACATTAACATTAATAATAAACTTATGGCTATCAATTGGGATACATTTTTTCATAATTTGGATACTGAAGAGATGGTAAAATCATTTTATAATGTGCTTTATGACATAATAGATGAATTTGTACCTCTCCGGAAAGGTGATAATGAAAATTTTCCTGCGTGGTATTCAAGGGAATTAATCGCTCTAATTAAAATCAAATACAAAGCACATAGGCAGTATAAACGTTTCAAATCCCTTGAACACTACAATGAATTTTCTTTCATTCGACGTAAAGTTAAACATTTGGCTTATCAATGTTACAGAAATTATGTAACAAGTATAGAAAATCAAATACCTAACAATAGTAAAAAGTTTTGGTCTTTCATATCATCGACATCTAAACAATGTAAAATTCCTAACACTATGTTATATAATCATGTGAATGTGTGTAATGGAAAAGATTTCTGTAATGCTTTTTCGAATCATTTTGCGGCTTCTTTTAATAGTAATGCAGTTTCAAATAATAGTTTCAATGCTTCACAAACTCAATTTAACGTCAATGCTATTTCTTCTGTATATTTCAGTAATAATGAAGTTCTTGAAATCCTTCTGTCACTAGACAACAGTAAAGGGGCGGGTTCTGACGAAATTTCACCATTGTTCATTAAAAATTGTGCATCTTCCTTAAGTTACCCTTTAATGTTAATTTTCAATAAATCTTTACTAGAAGGACATTGCCCTGACATCTGGAAACAAGCTTATGTTGTACCTGTACATAAAACTGGAGCTAAGAATAATATTAAGAATTACAGACCTATTTCTAAATTGTGTTCATTTGAAAAAAATTTTGAAAAACTAATATACTCAATTTTATATTCGTCTGTTAAATCTCTAATTATCCCTGAACAGCACGGCTTCATGCCCAGAAGGTCGGTTGAAACCAACTTACTAACTTACTCAAATGACATTTTAAAACATATGGACAATAGATGCTAAGTTGGTTCAATTTATACTGACCTAAGCAAAGCGTTTGAGAAAATCGATCACAACATACTACTCTGTAAATTAGCTAAAGTCGGGGTGAATGGCAGTTTGTTAAGTTGGTTTAAATCATACTTGACGGGCAGAAGCCAGGGTGTAGTTTTAAATGGATTCAAATCTGACCCAATCTCAATATCTTCCGGAGTTCCTCAGGGTAGCCACTTAGTCCCTTTATTATTTAATATATTTTTAAACGATATATCAAGCTGCTTTAAATTCTCCAGTTTTCTGCTTTACGCAGACGACCTGAAAATTTACCATCCCATAAATTCAATTGAAAATTGCAAACAACTTCAATCTGACTTAAACAGATTTGTTAAGTATGCTGCAAAAAATAATTTAATTATAAACATTAACAAATGTTCCTACATAACTTTTACACGAAATAGATCATCCATTAATTATCCTTATAATATATCAGGCTCAACATTGCTTGCGGTAAATGAAATTAAAGATTTAGGGATAACTATTGATAGTAAGTTTCTTTTAGATAAACATACTGACAATATTGTAAAAAAATCTTATATAATGCTGGGATTTCTTATTAGAACTTGCCGAAACTTCAAGGAACCACAAACTATTCTAACTCTTTATTTCGCTCTAGTTAGAAGTCAGCTAGAATTTGCTGTAGTTGTTTGGAATCCGCAATACTCCACATATATACATAGAATAGAAAGTATTCAGAAAAAAATTTGCAGATATTTTTTCTCAAAATTTTCAAACTTCAACCTTAACCTTTTATCACTTTACAATAGACGCAAACTATTGGATCTAGTGTTTTTGTATAAATTATTAAATAACTTAATTGATTGCCCATCCTTATTATCACAGCTTAATTTTCGAGTACATTCACATTCAATAAGATCTAATGAACTGTTTGCAATTAATTTCTCTAAAACAAATTACGCAGTCAATTCTGTTATGAATCGTTTACCATTATTATATAGTAATCTCTCTCATAATGTTATCTTCCCTGATATTTTTAATTCTACACTTAACACATTCAAAAAACACGTTCAAATGTTACATAGAAATATTTAGTTTAATTATACATGCATAATGTACTGTTTCTAATTTGTCTTTTTCCAATTGTTTATATGTGTTTTATATCCACTATTTTAAATTTTGTAATTCTATATGTAATTTAATGCTTCTCTGTAATTGGGGCACTAGCCCTGATAAGAATGCTAAATGGTAAATAAATAAATATAATGTTAAAATTGGTATTTGATTTGATTTTAGAATTATTAATTTCAATGTCTTGATCTGAGTCTACGTCTGAACTGTCTGACAAGGTATTTGGAATATTTCTATACGGCATGTGGTACTCACGAAAATACAAGCAGTGCGGCCTTCATGTGCTCTGAAGTCGTCTACTGGTTCTCGAACTGGCCCTGGGGATGCTGATGTGCTTTCAGCTTGGCTCCTCTAGTTTCTAGATTTAGTAGAATATATTATTACAGTGGCGGGAGGTAATGTTGTTGGACACATCAGATTAATATTATGTGTTTAGTAAAACACAAGTTTCAAGCATGTCATTGTCTCTTTTGTTTGATTTTTAGTTGGAATCGAATTCTTAGCAAACCACTCTTTTATATTTCGAGTTCCCAGCGAACCACTGTCTACATTTTGAGTTCCCAGCACCCGAGTTCCCAGCGTTTCGAGTTCTGCCACGCGTCACTAGTGTCTAATTAAAACAAAGCATTGCGATGGGTAAACGGCGGGAGTAACCATGACTCTATATGCTGCACCGAAACTCTAAGGTGTAGTACGGTGTCATAGTTGCTCCCTGGGTGGCATGTCCCTAAGCTGCCCAGGCCAAGTTGCACACCTATTTACATTATATAGGTCACTGCAGCAGGATCGGATGAAGCGATTATATGTCTGCCTGCGGGCGACACACAGCCTCTCTCCGATCAAGACCGACCAGACACCTTCTCGTGGTGGCGCTGATGTCGCAAAGTCTGGCGGATCGCTCCAAGAGCTACGGGGTTGCAAAGCCCCAGATCACTCGTCCAACATCTGACGCTCAACTGCTGTCAAACCCCATCCCCATGGTGTCAGCTGTCGTATGCGGGGGGTAGGTATCTGCGGGTTACCAGCCCACAGATTTGCCTGCAGTAAACCGGTCGTGACCCAAAAAAAATGCCTCGGTCTCCAGCGGGTACGGGTTCGCCCGCTGCCAACCCATCAGGAACCCAAGGATCACCGACCCAGGCAACGACAACGGTTACATCCACGGCCGCTGGAACCTCAGCGACCCGCGTCCGGCCTGCCGTACAAAAGAAGCAGGCCACCATCGTCCCATCGAAATCGGGGCGTTGTCAGAGAGAGTCTCCGAGTACCTCCTCCGATACCCGGGCCAATCCTCATTCTGGTCCGCCGAAGACTCAATCTACCAGTGCGCAAGGGGCATCCAAGGAGGCCCCGTTTGTCTGCGAGCGGTGCGGCCGCTCGTACAACTTAAAGTGCAGTCTTACCCGTCATCGTAAAGACTGCGGAACACGTGACACCGGGCGGTGTCAATGGTGCAAAATGTCCTTTTCCAGCTTCCCTGCAGTGCGTCAGCACGAGCGCCGGTCTCATCCAGAGAAATACCGTAAGGAGCTGGAAGCGAAATTACCCGTACCCGAAACGGAACTCTGGCAAACAATTGCTAGCATTGAAGCCAAGAGAGTCAAGGGTGTGGTCTCCATCCGTGAGCTGGAGCGTGCGACTAACCTGACCTCCCACCAGATTAGGCACATCCGCGAGAAGCCGCAATACCAGCAGTACCTCGACCGAGCGAAGAGGGAGCAAAAAGAGATGGCAAAGCGAACCTTCTTTTCCATGCAAAGCCATACCTCTGCACCCAAACCAACTGCCGCCAATACACCAGGCCCATCTGCTTCTCCGGTTGTGCACTCGTCGCCCCCGCTTACAACCTCCGCGTTTCCAAGCGGAGCAACAGACAACCAGAACGCCGCCCACGTTCCGCCCGCCAACCTGCGTGCGATATCCACCGGCGAGAAGAGGATACCATCGTCCTCCCGCCTGCTGCAACCTGCGAGGAAAAAGGCAGCGACTACCAAGCCGGCCCTTACTTCTGGCCCATCTACTTTTGCTTCCTTTGGACCCGCGGGGACAATTTGTTCCACGTCCTCGTCGGGTGACGTCCGACCCTACTCCACGACCGTCGCAGTGCCAACAACTGGAGGCCGATCACCATCGGATCCGCTGTGCAGAGACTTCTGCACCGGATCCTGGCCAGACGTCTCTGCGCGACAATGGAGCTCCATGTCCTCCAGCGTGGATTCCGAGATGTAGATGGTTGTCTCGCTAATGTGCTGCTGCTGGAGCATTACATCAAGGCCCGAAGGCTCCAGGGGAAATCCTTCAATATCGTTTCCCTGTACGTTCGGAAGGCATTCGACACTGTGGCCCATCCCAGCATCCTCAGGGGCCTCCTCCGCCAAGGCTTTGACGACGAGTCCGTCGAGTACATTGTTACGGTTTAAAATAATATCAAGGAGGAGGAATATATTTATTTCCACGGGAGAGCCCGGAGTAATACCACCATCACTGCTATTTTATTCTCATAGCCGCATTCCAACTAAAGTATGATGCGTTTAAAATTTATAGTTGTAATAGTTTATCAGAATGGTATTTTGTAAAATTCATTTACTAATTCTAAATTAACAAGTAAATTCCAAGCGTTTGCTCATTCTTGCGCACGTTTCAGTGGCGTGCATTTGACACTTGACCAGTAGATTAACAATTACTTTTCAGGCTTGTAATATTTGGTACTGTCCACGGTTAATACCGTTACTACCACCAACGTACAAAGTTCCGTCGTTTTGACCGAACCATCTCTATTGACCGAATGGTCTGTCTGTGAATCTGTGGAGGAGTTAGTGAGTGCGTGGTCATTCCATCCCGGATGCACCGCCGCTGACTCAATACACTGGACAGGGAACTATCGTGCCATCTACATCCGCGGCGAATGCCGAGCCAGATAAGCTTATTTACTTATTTTTTGTTCATTTAAATTTGTTTCTTTATTATTATTGTAGTTAAATATCTCAATATTATTATTTTGGCGCTAAAGCCTTGTTAGCACATTTAATATTTGAATACTATTATCGTTGGCTGTAAATAGCTCACGCGAGTGGTTCAACGAGTTAGTTACTATTTTAGTTATTTTCTTTTCCGACTTATTAGGGTGTGTTAGGCAAATTAGCGTCTCGGATTTTTAGTTTTGCTTTATGTTTTGCGCTAGCATCGTGCAGCCATTGATTGATCAACGGATAAACCGTGCTTATTGTTGCACCGCTCTCAGATTATTGCATTTGAGTTTGATCCTTGTCGGTATAGGCGTATTTCACTCTCTGATAGTCGTTTATTCATTTTGCAATTAGTTTTCAAGCTTATTTTACACTCTGCTTGAGTTATAATTTTTATGATAAATTATTATGTCATTGTTTTAATGATAAT